>JADBJO010003199.1:53750-71250 GCA_016801955.1 Conus betulinus
CCTCTCCTCTCTCCTCTCTCTCGCTTCTCACCTCTCTCCTCCCCCCCCCCAATCCTCTCCTCTCGCCTCCCACTCTCCTCTCTCTCTCCTCTCCTCTCTTTTTTTTTAATAATTTTTAATTCCTTCCAGCACATAAATGTGACCATAATCATCTTTCAACACAGTTATGCGGTTTTCTTTTAATGCACAAACACGCCGCACGCACGCACGCACCACGCATCGCATATATTCCTTCAATAATTCCAAACATTCAACACACAAACAGCACACTTTCAAACCATTCAAATATACACACAAACCATACAAAAACCTTGAGACAAGCAGCTGCAGTAGAGAGCATTCAGATATCATTAGATTAAAAAGACATAAAAAACATGTCCACTGCACAACATGGACGGGTTCCTGCCCTTGGTGCATACGAAATGCGACAGTGCGCAAGGGGCTGAAGACAGGGATAACAATGTGCCAGAAGAGAAACTTTGCAGTGGGGCCCCTTCGCGCGTCCAGCCAGAAGCAAGAAGCAAACCAGCAAGAGAGAAAGAGAGAGAGAGATAAGAGAGGAGAAAGAGAGAGAGAGAAGAGAGAGATGGTTCTCGCTTTTGTTTGCTTTCTGTCATTTCACCATTACTCTTTCCCTGTCTTTCACATCTCTGTTGTTTGCTTATATCCCACCGTGCTATTTGACACTCTGTATTCAGTCTTAGTGCCTGTGTCATTGGCGGAACATGTGTGGAGTGCAGGTCGATGTGGTGCCGTGGCTTCTTGTGCTTCGGTTTGCGTGAAGCGTGGTTGCTATGGAACGGCTCGTGGAGCCTGCTTTGATTGGGACGTGTGGTTTCACGTAAATCAAACCCTAACCTAAAAAAAACCTTCCGTAAAACAAACAAAACTCCCTTTCGCTCCTCCTCCCCCGTCCGTCTCTCTCTCTCCGAAAAAACTAAACTAAACCTTCCTCCTCCCCTCTGCTCTTCTCTCCCTCTCCCTTCCTGCTCCTCTCTCCTCCCTCTCCTCCTCTCCTCCTCCTCAAGTCCTCCATCCCCCTCCCTCTCTCCCGGGGGGGTGGGGGTCCTCTCTCTCTCCTCCTCTCTCCTCTCACCCTCTCTTCCTCTGTGTGTGTGTTGTGTGTGTGTGTGTGTGCGCGCGCCAGCGCGCGCGTTTCGTACGTGCGTGCAATCATGTGTGTGTGTTTTGTGTGTGTGGTGGTGTGTAGTTTGTTGGGGTGTTGTTGGTGTGTGTGTGTGTGTGTGTGTGTATGCGTGCATGTGTGTTGTTTGTGTGTGTGTTTGTTGTTTGTGTGGTTGGTGTGTTTGTGTATGTGTGTTTGTTTGTGTGTGTGTGGTGTGTGTGTGTGTGTGTTGTGTGTGTTTGCGGCGTGCATGCCTGTTGTGTGTGTATTGTGTGTTGGGTGTGTGTGGTGTGTGTGTTGGTGTGAGATAGAGAGAGATAGGAAGGAGAGAGAGTATTATCATGTAGAAATCTTTTGATTCTTACTAAATACCAATGCGTAAAAGAGGTTTAAAAACAAATAGAAAAAAAAATCATTACTCATTACTCATTCTTGCCCTTGCTCTTGTAGTGGATTCAGCAAGAAAAACGCCACACACTCACTCACGACACTCTTCTAATTCTAGGCCTTGCCAATGGCACGCAGTCAGGGGTCAAGAAGCAAGTCCAATTCGTTATATAATATACGAATCCTGTTTTAAACACCAGCAGCCTGGGCGCAGGTGCGCTCTCCATGGCGGATACCGGGCCTTGGTGGATATGTGGGGGGTCGGTTCGTTATTTCCCCTGGGCGAATCACAGTTTATTTTGTAATTTTCTGCCCCACTTGCTTCTTCTTATACAGATTGATTTGTTTTATGATTGGTGTGTCGGGCGCCGGGGGGGGCGCTCATTGAAAGACTGGTGTGGGGCCCGCACAGGTCGAGGAATTCATTTCATCCATTAATGGTGGTGGGGGTTGGGTCTCTGAAAATGAAGGCTCAGTTTTTTCCAAACCAACGCTACAGAGGGTGGCTTTATCAACACGTTCACGACTCACGGGCCTTTGACGCCGGTTAACGTTGTGATGGTTAAAGCATACATTACTAACAAAACAAAAAGCTTCTGGTATAACTGTTCCTCAGGACCCGAGTGAAACCCTTTATTAGCAATTCACAAATCCTTTCCTTTTCACCTTTTTCCATTTCAGTATTTCCTTCAACATTTTTTTTCAGATCATCATCCCATCCTCATCTTCAATCAACCCACAAGTCCTCTCAGATTCTTTGGCCCCTCATCTCGCTCTTCTTTTCATGTTGACCTCAGTTTTCAACAGGAACCTGTAAAGTAACCCGATTTTTCTTTGCTGCAGTCTGAGCCAGCCCACAGGATGATCATGAAGAAATACCCGAACATTCGTCAACCAGCCCCCCTGTCCCTACTGTGATAAGTAAGTCTTTTTTTTTTTTTTTTTTTTCCGGGCGCAGAATTCGGCCTTGACCCAGCCATCTACGCGCTCTCCAACCACCTCCTCACTTACAATCCGCTACCTAATCTAACTAGGCTCGCTCTCCTCACACTCACACTCACTCTACGGAACGCTCTCCCTCAACAGTATCTAACGCTCTCACCGCCTCACCTCACCAACACCCCCACCACCGCCCGATCCCAGGATGACTAATGGTCTTTGTCGTCTCGAACGTACAAACAACAAACAACAAGTTTCGCTAAATCTCCCCCTCTACTGGTCTTACGTCTATAATGATGACTATAATACAAAACCCATTCCTCACCTTGGCGAGATTCTGCTTGGGTACAACACCAGATCAACAACTGTATGAAAACCATATTGTTGACTGTATGAAAAGAGTGGTGCATCAAACGTGGGGCGTGGCGCCCTCCGGCAGGTAGAGGCCATTCATATCCATGCTGCATGCCCTGCGATTATTTATTTTAGCAATATATTATTGTACATCATTGAATAAGGGTAGGGCCAATGATTGGCTGTGTCCCTGGGTATATGTTGGATCAGACCAGGCACCAGGTGAACGCACGGCGGCGCCACCTAAACTGACTCGGCCAGCAGACATGCAACGTGTCTTCCTCTGGTGGGGTTGCTCTCGTGGTGGAGTATGCATTGAACTGTTGGTATGTGGATTGAGGGTTGCCGGGGCGGATGGTAAGGAGACGAGAGGCTGTCTGGTGTGGTGGACAAGGAGGAGCCGGGGTGAGAGTGGCGTGGTGCACAGTGAAGTGCAGTGCCTCCTCTGTTATGGCTGGAAGATGATGATGCAGGAAGAAAAAAAAAAAAAAAAAAAAAATAAAATTAAAAAAAATCCTGTGTTTTTTTTCCAGCTCTGGTAGACATCAGACAATGCAGGCAAAGCCACAGAGTTCAGTGGACAGTGGAGTGGACAAGTGGCCACACACCCCGCCTGATGGTTAAAGGAGTAGGCAATCCCTGAAGCGGCGCATCACATGCTCCTCCCCTTTCCGCAATGCTCATTTGCCCTTCCTCCTCTCAAAACTCTTTGCTTCCTGCTCCGTCTTCCCCCGCTCCCACTATGGCTCTCCTTCTCTCGCTCACCCCAGTCTCTGGTGGATCTGGGAGTGGCCTGGGGGACGTGGTGCTCCGAGGGACAGGGTGAGAGGACAGCCGGAGGTGTGCTGGTGGTTGGCTTCCTGTCGTACAGGACAAGGGTGGAGAGGCACCAACCAGTATGGTCCTTTCTTCCTTTCCTGTCCTCAACAAGGGGGGAGAGGACACACAGTCTGGTCCTTTTTCCTGTCCTCGAAGGACAGGGAGGAGAGAGGACACCAGTCTGGTCTTCCTGTCCTCAAGGACAGGGGGGAGAGGACACCAGTCCTGGTCTTCCTGTCTTCAAGCGGACAGGGCGGGAGAGGACACCCAGTCTCTGGTCTTCCTGTCCTCAAGGACAGGGGGAGATGGACACCAGATGGGGTGGAGAAGGACAGGGCAAGAGTGACACCATTGTCTCTGTTCCTCCAGGTCAGGCGCGGTCCTTCCTGTCCAGTCGGGTTTCCTGACATGAAAGGACAGGGTGGGAGGAGGACACCAGTCTGGTCGTCCTGGTCAGGGAAAAAGGGGGAGGGAGAGGCCACCAGTGTGTCTTCAAGGACTCAGGACCCGGGCGAAGAGGACCAGCAGGTGGTATCCTGTTCGGCAGTGGAGGGGGGAGGAGGACACCAGGTTGGTCTTTTTCCTTTCCTCAAGGACAGGGCGAACGAGGGGACACCCCAGTCTGGTCTTTCCTGCCTCGCAGGACTGGTGAGGGGGGAGGTGGAGAGGACACCAGGATGGTATTCCTGTCGTCAAGGACAGGATGGAGAGGGACAACCAGTGTGGTATGTCATGTCAGTCAGGGACAGGGTTGGAAATGACGCCAGTGTGGCTTCTTCTGTCGTCAGGGACAGGGGGTGGAGAGGGACACCAGTTGTCTTTGTTTGGTTCCTGTCATCTCAGGGACAGGGTGGAAATGACACCAGTCTGGTCTTTTCCTGTCGTCAGGGACAGGGTGGAGAGGACACCAGTTTGGTCTTCCTGTCGCTCAGGGACAGGGTGGAGAGGGCACCAGTCTCAGGGACAGGTTCCTTCTGGTGCACGTGACAGATCAGTCTGATGTGGTTGATGTTAATAGAGAAAGGAGACAAAGTGGGTCATGTGGTTTACCACCAGTCGTTTTGTCCATATTTGCAACAAGAGGTGCCTTGATGTGGCGGTGTGATGTGGGTGAAGCTTTGGGCTTGGGCACCGGCAGTTTTTGAGTCATGTCTTCAGAGATTTTAGCAAGACGAGGTGTGTAAAAATAAAGCAAAGATGAGCTGCTCCTATCATGGAGAGAAAATCACATCAATAGATAAACTGATATAATATCAGTTTAAAATTAATCTGTACGTACAGAAAATAATTTCTTCTTCTTCGCCAAAAAAATGCTGAAAAACACCTGTTGCCAAGTGTCAGCTGTTAATGTGTTTAGTCAGGGAGAAAAAAAACACACACAAAAAGAAAGAAAACACACAAAAACAAACAAACGAAAAAGCCCCCGAAACAAAAAACCACCAAACAAGAACAAAAGCAAACAAACCCAACCAACGAGCAAGCAAAACCCCTTACAAACACATTCCCTCCGAACAAACAGTATGTTCTACAAAAACCTGATCGGTCCGGATTTGTCCTCGACAAATCAGCCGTTTTCTTTTTCCTGTTTTGAAATATCATGTTACAAGCATTCTAGCAGGAAAAAGGGCTAATGACGGCACCAGGGGGAACACCTGCGATGGCCAGAGTACACACAAGCTGTGCCGTTGTTTGGCAGGCTGAAGCCGTCACACAGGGCGTGTTGGCTCACGGACTAGCAGTAGCGTACGTTTCTCCACACCAGAAGAATTTATGGAGTGTAGTTTAGCGGAGTGGTGTGTGGAGGTATGGGTGTGAGCTTTGCTGGAATGAAACAGTGGGTTCACACACACAAACACCACACACCAGCACACACCACACACACGCACGCACACACACCAACACACACACACACACACACACACACACACCCACACGCACGCACGCAGCACTGCACGCACGCACGCATCCACGCACGCACGCACGCAGCACGCACGCACGTACGCACGCTGCGCGCGCGCGCGCGCACACACAGCACACACACACACACACACACACCACACACACACACACACACACACACACACACATACAGAGATACAGAGAGAGGACAGAGTGAGTGGCGTGTATCGTGTAGTGTGGGGGGGGTGTGAAAAGGGGTTGTGTGTGTGTGTGTGTGTGTGTGTGTGTGTGTGTGTGTGTGTGTGTGTTGTCAGTGTGGGAAAGCAGTTTGGTAGGAAAGGCGAAGAGAGGAAGATTCAGGGGAGAGGAGAAAAGAGGTTTTTGGAAAGAGGTTTTGTGAGTATGTAGAGAAGTGGAGGAGGAGTTGTTAGTAGAAGTTTTGGGTGGTTGGAAAGAAAAATAACCCCAAACTGAAGAGGAAAGCCATCATTTTTTATTTACTGATGTTTATTTGTTCGAAAAATGCACTAAAACGTTGGTACTATGACTGTTAAGGAAACAACGGAAGTGTGCTGCTTTTCAGGCTCAGGGCCAGAACTGTGGGACTGTAAAAACATCTGAACATTGAGCTTCAGCTCTTGTGAAGTGTTCTGCTATTCAGTTCAGGCATGGGGAAAATGTGTTTTTATTCTTCTGGCTCTAAGAGGTCATGTTTTAGGGTCAGGAATCCTATGCATAGGGAAAATGATATTTTCTGGCTTCTAAAAGGTCACGTTTTAGGGTCAGGAATCTTTGCATGGGGGAAAATATTTTTTCTGGCTCTAAAAGGTCATCTTTTTAGGGTCAGGAATCTTATGCATGGGGATTTTTTCTTTTTTTTTTTCTGGCTCTAAAAGGTCACGTTTTTAGGGTCAGGAAATCCTATGCATGTTGAAAATGTTTTTTTTTTCGGCTCTAAGAGGTAACTTTCATAGGGTCTGGAAATCTCAGCATGGAGAGATTTCTTTTTCTGGCTCTACAATGTCACATTTAAGGGTCAGGAACCATATACAAAAATCGTGGGAATTGTCTTTCTCTGGAGCTGCTTATAGCTGGCAAAATGCTTTTGATGTAATTATTTCAGTGGCCCAGTTTTTCACAGCTTCGAACAGTGTGGACACAGAACTTGGAGTCGTTTGTGATTTCGTCCAAATTTCCCTGATGATCCGCAGTGAACTTTCCACATTCTAGTGATCAACTTGATCCGGCCTTTTATTGCAAAGACTCCACCAGCTGCTTTGCGTACAAGACATTTTTCGCCAAACTAAATTCCCGTTCTTTCACTGATTACGTACTAATGGTTCCAAATCTGATGAGAGACTTGCTTCTGCTGTGTATTGCTTGACTAATCCCTCTCAGGGATGTTTAAAACACGATCCTTCAGACAGCTCCATCTACATTGCACAGCTCACAGTGTGGGACTTGGTGCTTCAGGGGTCTCTTCGGCAAGACTTCCTCATTCTCTCTGACTCCCTGTACGCTTTGGAGGTCATTGCTGGCAGTAACGTTATACACCTCCGCTTCTGTATTTGTTTGATCTGTACATCTGTCTGAATCTAATGGTTACAACTCGTGTTTGTTTTGGTTCCCGATCATGCTGGCATTTGAAGCAACGAGATGGTTAAATTTGCCAAGAATGTTACGAATGAAAGGTGTTTCAGATTCGTTATTCCTCACTGTGATCTGAAACCTAAAGTTCTAGACCTAAACTTATTACAGATTTCTGGCATGAGGAATGGAAACTCGCAGACGCATAATAAACACTTTCAAATCCTTTGAAACCTTAAGGAGGTTTTATATATATGTCAGTCTGGTCTGCCTATTTCCAAGATACAGGGCGGAAAGGCAGCAGTCTGTTGTTACTGTCCTGATGGACAAGGCAGAGAGGGGGATCATTCTGGTCTTCATATCTTCAGGGACAGAGTGGACAGGACACAACAGACTCGTGTTTCTGTCCTGAGAGACGGGATGGAGAGTGCGCGCCAGTGTTGTCTTCCTGTACTTAGAGACAGGGTGGAGAGGGCACTTGTCTGGTTTCCTGTTCTAAGTCACGGTGTGGAGAGGATACCAGTCGTGTCTTTCTGTCCTCAGAGACTGGGTGGAGAGAGCACAATCTTGTCTTGTCTTGTCTTCTGAGGAACTGAGGGGGCACCAGTCTGGTCTTACTGTCCCAGGGACAGGGTGGCGAGGGCACCAGTCCTGTCTTCACTGTCCTCAGGGACAGGTGGCGAGGGCAAACCAAGTCTGGTCTTCCTGTCGTCAGGACAGGGTGGCGAGGGGCAACTAGTCTGGTCTTCCTGTCGTCAGGGACAGGGTGTGGCGATGGCACCAGTCTGGTCTCCTGTCGGCGGGACTTAGGGCACCAGTTGGAGAGGACAGGGTACTAGTTCTGGTCGTTTTCTGTCCTCAGTGATAGGGGAGTCTAGGTCTTCCTGTCCTCAGTGGATAGGGTGAAGATGGCACTAGTCTGGTCTTTCTGTCCTCAGTGATAGGGGAAGATGGCACTAGTCTTGGTTTTCTTGTCCTCAGGGACAGGGTGAAGAAGGCACTCAGTCTGGTCTATGTCTTTCCTCATTAAGGTTTGAAGATTCCTCTGGAAAAGTGATAGGGTGAAGATGGCATCTAGTCTGCCTGGTTTTTCTGTGCCTCAGGGACAGGGTGAAGATGGCTGTCTAGTCTGTGCCTCAGGGATAGGGTTGAAGAGGCCTCTAGTCTGGTTTCCTGTCCCATCAGTGATAGGGTGAAGAGGCACTAGTCTGGTTTTTTCGGGTCATCGAGTGATAGGGTTGAAGAGGGCAATAGTCGGTGATTTTCCTTTGTCCTCAGTGATAGGTTGAGATGGCACTGCAGTCTGGTTTCCCATGTCCCCCCTCTTGTCCTCAGGGATAGGGTGAAGATGCACACCTCGTCCTGGTCTTACTGTCCTTAGAGACCAGGTTATATTACACCAGTTTGCTACTTCTGGTACATGTGCTTTTGGCGGTCGGTTGTGTTCTAGTTAACAGGAAAAAAGAAACCAACGAGTGTGATTAACCCTCATCCTATCATTGTTTGTTTCACTTTTGCGCATCTGGTGACCATCTCCCTCGTCTCCGTCTCTACCTCCTCGTCCACGCCATCTCCCCCTCTCCCACTTCCCGCGCTCCTCCCCCTCACACTCCCCCATCCTCTCCCTCCTCTCCCCTCTCCCCTCTCGGCGCTCCCCTCGCCCCTCTCCCTCCCCCACCTCCTCTCTCCCCCCCCACGCCTCCCTCTCCGTCCCATTGTCCCTCTCCCCTCCCTCTCAGACACTCTCCCCCTCTCTACGTCTCTTCATCTCACCTCATCCATCTCGCTCCCCTCATCCCGTTCCCCCCCTCTCCCAATCTCCTCTCCCCTGCCTCCGGTCCCTCTCCTCTCCGTCCCCTCCTCTCTTCTCCCCCCCCCCCACCCTCCCCCTCCCCCCTCCTCCGTCCATTCGCTCTCCCACTCCCCGCCCACACCTCCTCCCCTCCCCCTCTCACCCTCCCCTCTCTCCAACTCCCTCACGCACCCAGCTCTCGTCCCTCACTCCCCTCTCCTCTCTCCCGCCTCTCTCTCTCCTCCCCGCCTCTCCTCTCCTATCCTCTCTCTCCCTCTTTCTTTCACCCCCTCCCACCCCCCTCTCCCCCCTCTCCTCTCTCCTTCCATCTCTCTCTCTCATCTTTTCTGTGTTTGTGTGTGTGTGTGTGTTGTGTGTTAGTGGTTGGCGTGTGGGTGGGGTTTGTGGGGGGGGGGGTGATTAGAAACTTGGACTGGCAACTTCCAACCTGCCCATGAATTTTACAGACTGGAACGGAAAACGTAGTTGATAGATTTCTTTTTGCAAATCACTGACATCCATAGTAGTTTCTCGAACTGAACACAACTCTTAGACGTTTTTCCTTTACCTAAGGGTGGCCTCTTACCTGAGGCCATTGTAATGATTTCTAATCACAGAGAAATGACGTCCATACTGTAGTCGAAATGTGAACATTTCCTAAGAGGTTTTCTCACTGAAGCATTGTTCAACAATGTGTTTCCCGGTTTTGAAATGTTGCATAGCTTTGTTAAACTAATAAAACACATGTGAACCACATCCTCTTTTTCTATCCTCTTTAAATCCCAAGTTCCTCCCCCCAACCCGTTTTACATAAAAAGAAATAAAAAAACCAATTAACAACCGCTGATACACCCTTTCATCAATCCCAAACCCTCCTCCGCTTATATCAGTATCCTCACCTAACTTTCCTGGCGTGCCAATCCACCATCACTTAAACTCAGCGGACGGTCAACCTTAGCTCACACATCCACACCTGGATGCCAGTTTAACACAAGCTGTTGGGTTTGTTTGTGAGCTGAAAAAGAAAAAGACAAAGGCCGTACACCCGGCGTGGGTGGTGGCCTAGGAACGGGCTGAGGTACCAGTACTCCAGATAACTTTCTCCCTGTTCTCCCTCTCTCCTCACGTTCGCCCACCCAGATGGAGTTCCTGGAGTTTTTTTTTTTTTTTTTTTTATTTTTTTTTTTTTTTTTTTTTTTTTTTTTTTTTTTTTTTTTTTTTTATTTTTTTTTTTTTTGCCGAGTGGTGTGTGGGGTAGTTCTGGAGCTTTCGCTAGAAGGCAGAGCGGGAAATCTCTGTTTGTCTCCCGGCTGTCCCTGTCTGTACCGCTCTCTCTTCTCCGCCCACTCGCCCCCCGCAGCTCCTCTCGGCCCCCCGCTCCTCATCTCTCCATCCCCCTCCTTCTCCGCTCAAATCCTCGCCCTCCCCCTCTCACCTCTGCTCGTCTGTTCTGTCCTCGGCTGTCTGGTCTCCCTCCTCTCCGTCCCCGCTCCTCCCCTCTCCCTCTCCCTCTACTCTCGTCGCTCGCTCTCTCTCTCTCCCTCTCGTCTCCCCCCTCTCGTCATCCTCTCTCTCCCCTCCCTTCTTCCTCTCTCCCCTCTCTGTCCACTCTGGCTGTCCCAAATGATAATCGCTGTTCTTCTGGTCTGGCCACTCTGGCTTCGGTCCTCGTTGCCTGTCTTTTTCCTTTCACTCTCTCCCTCCCCTCATCGCTCACAACTACTCTCTCTCCCATCTCCCTCCCCCTTTTTCTTCTTTCCTCTCCATGCAATCTCCTCCTACTCCTCCCCCTCCTCTCCTCTCCTCCTGCTCCTCCTCCTCGCACCACCCCCCCCATCGCCCCTCATTATATAATCAGCGTTTCTGCCCCTGCCTTGCCTGTAGGTCTGTCCCGCTTTCCTCTTCCCTGGTTCGTTCCCTGTTTGTGTTCACCTCTTCTTTTTTCCTGTCCTGCTCTCCTCACCTCCTCTCGTCTGTGGTCCCTCCTCTCCGGTCTGGTGTCTCGCTATCTGTTTCGTCTTTTCGCCTTTCCTTTCTTTCTCCCTCTTTCTCCCCCCCCTCTTTGTCATCTTGTCTCTCTCACACCTCTCTCCTCTCTGCTGTTCTGGTCTCCTGTCTGTCTCACTTCTGCCCACTCTGGCTGTCTCGTCCCTGTCTTTTCTATTCCTTTTCCCTCTGTCTGTCCTCTCTATCTGTTCTGTTCTGTCTCTTTGTCCTCTCTCGCTGACACTCTCTAAATTCGCACTCTGTCCCTCGTCCTCTCTCTCAGTTCTCTGTCTTGTCTGTCTGTCCTGTCGATCTTTCCTGGTCTTTTCCCTCCTCTCTGGTCTGTCTTGCCTGTCTGTCTGCTCCTGTCTGTCTCTCCTCTCTCTCTCTCCTCTCCCTCTCTCCTCTCCTCCTCTCGTCCCTCTCTCTCCTCTCCCGTCCAGCTCACTCTCCATCTCCTCTCCTCCCTCCTCCTCCAGTCTGGCCCCTGTCTGTCTGTGTCTTATTATGTCTGTGTCTTATTTATAGTACCTTATTCTGAGGGTCCTCGTCCTGCAGGGTACTAAACCGTCATCCTGCTGGGCCCTTGGATCATACGAGTGGACAAATCGTGCTCTGTCATCCCACTCCTTCTTCACAGTGGCTGCTGGCCTTACAGATGTCCTTTGAAGCTGGCCGGCCCAGACGTGTCGGGTGTGTTTGAATCTGAGGGCGGGCAGGCCAGTAACAGGTGGGGCTCAGGGGCTAATAAGAACCTTTGGCATTCGGGAAGACCTGGGGTATGCAAGACGTGTGGTTGTGTGGTGCGGCGTGCGTGTGGTGTGTGTGTGGTGGTGTGGTGTGTGTGTGTGTGTGGTGTTTGTGTGTGTGTGTGTGTGTTGTGTGTGTTGCGTTGTGTGTGATCGTTGGGTTGTGGGGTGTATTTGTGTGGTGTGTGTTGGGACGGGGGGGGGGGGGGGGTTGGTGTGTGTGTTGTGTTGGAGGGGTGTGTGCGTGTTAGTGGGTGTGGTGTGTGTGTGTGTGGTGTGGTGTGTGTGTGTGTGTTTTGTGTGTTGTGTGTGTTGTGTGTGTGTGTGTGTGTGTTGTGTGTGCGCGAGCGCCGTTTTGCCGTGGTGTGTGTGTGTGTGTGTGTGTGTGCACGCAGTGCGTTCGTGCCGTGCGTGCGTGTGAGCGGTGTGTGTTGTGTGTGTGTGTGTGCGTGCGTGCGTGCGGCGTGCGTGCGTGTACGTGTGCGTGTGCATGCGCGAGCTGTATGCATTGTTTGTATGTTGTGCGTTTGCCGTGTGCGTGTATGTATGGGCGGTGTATACATTATGCTTTTTGTACTTGAAGGCAATGCCATAGCGCTCTCTTTTTTTTCCACATATCACACGAAGATACATACATTACCTGCAACACCATGTATGCCACTCTGATGATGTTTCCCCTGCCCGTGCTCGCGCGCGCGCGCGCGCGCGTAACACCCACCACACACACACACACACACCCACACCACACACGACACACACCACACGTCACACCACAGACCCTTCACTCACACAAATGAATATTACTTCACCACAAGCCCCCACATATTCACACCATGCCAGTACAACAACGCATTTGTGACAAGCTTTTCCTTTCACTTACGATGACTTTTTTGTTTTGGGCACATTAAGTCGGAGCCTTACTTAACGGCGATTTATGACTGGAAAGAGATTAAAATGGCTAAGATTTCCAAACGCACACTGCCTTGTTGATTTTGGTGCATTCTTATCACAGCTCATACAAACTGATCCCCCTTATTTCCTTTGATAGTTTTGTTGGCTTTATCGTTTGCGTTGATGTATTGTTGAGTGCACTGTCTTTAATTGTCCCCATTTATATAGTGGAAGTATCTGTTTGCTCTACTGTGTGTTACAACTCTGTCTGGCTGACGTTTTGTCTCTCTAATCTCCCAATCTCTTCTCTCTAATCTCAATCATCCCTCTATTCTCCCGTCTCTCAGGATTTCTCTCTGTCTCTCTGTCTCTCTACTATGCCATTGCCTGTCTCTGCTGTCTCTCGTGTTTCGCAGTGTTCCTTTTACTATGTAGTCTCTTTTCTGTCTGCCTGTGTACCCCGCCAAAATCGCTCTGACTCTGTCTCTGTCTGCCTGCCTGTCTGTCTGTTTTTCTCTCTCTCTCTCCCCGTGGTTCGGGCAGGGGTGTTGGCTCTCTCTCTCTCTCCTCATTCTCGGTCTCGGCCGGGGGAGGGGGGGACCTCTCTCTCCCTTCTCTCTCTTCCTTCCCGTCCTCTCCCCCCGCGCAACTCCCTGCCACTCCCTCACTCCTCTCTCCCTCCATCTCCTCTCCACTCCCTCGTCTCGGTCGCTCCTCCTTCTCTCCCTCCTCGCTTCACCCCTCTCTCTCTCTCTCCCTCTCTCCTCTCTCCTCGTCTCTCTCTCCTCTTTCTCTCTCTCTCTTTCGTCCAGACTCTTCTTTCATCTTCTTTCTTCTGTTCTCCTCCTCTCTTTTCCCTCCTTCTTCTGCAAGCAATCAGACTCACCTTATTCTTCTTGTTTTGTTTGGCCCTCAATCTTCCTCGCCCATGTTTTGTTGTTGTGTTGTGTTGTTGTTTTTGTGTTGTTGTTGCTTCTTCTTCTTCTTCTTCTTTCTTCTCTCTTCTCTATTCTTATTCCCCCTATTTTTAAGCGGAGTCATTGGGACAACACCACACTGAAAACAATTTACCAGGCCCCTCCAGGTCTGTCCCTGTCAGCCCTTTGCCAAGGCCTGGTGGTCCTCTGTAAATGTTTTTTTTCTGTCCACTCTGTAATGTTGTCAGTCCATCTGTGTGTGTGTGTGTGTGTGTGTGTGTGGTGTGTGTGTGTGTGTGTTTGTGGTGTGTGTGTGTGTGTGTGTGTGTGTGTGTGTGTGTGTGTGTGTGTGTGTGTGTGTGTGTGTGTTGCGCGCGCGCGCTTTGCTGTCATTCTCTCTCCTTCCCCATCTTTTAACGGTTCCATGGAGAATTGTTTCAGCAGGGCCATTTTTTAGGTTTTGTTAATATGGCCATACCAACATAGTGTTTTATTTTCCTGACTGATATCAGTAGATTTTTTGTATAGTCCTGTGGTGTGGTGCCTGATGGTCAGGCCCCTCATATTGATATGATCAGTGTATTTGATTAGTGTCATGCGACAACACCCCTCGTTTTCCATGGCTCGGAGTCTTCTTTCTAGATCCGCTGAAGGGCCCATGCATCATGTAGGAAGATGGAAGATAACAGTGCACGCAGGAGCCTAATCTGGAGTTTTATGGAGATGCTCTTGCCCTTCCATATAGGTTTTAATCTGGACAGTGCTGAGATTGTCTTGGCTGCCTTTGAGAAGATTTCTGGTTTGAAGTCCTCACTGCTAATGTTGGAACCCCAGGTAAATGAATGTTCGAACTGATTGTTTTTTTGCTTTTGACTGTTGACATGTACAATAGTATTGTCGTATGGTGGTGTTGTGTGTAGCCATGAACTGATTTTAGCCATGCCTACTTGATTTTTTATCAGTCGTTCAAGGAGCTCAGCGGGTTTTTGTTCACTGCATGCCAGACCTTAGATGTCATCTGCAAATCGAAGACGTGTGATGGCGGTTCCCCCCCAATGCTGACTGTGTGCTGACATGATACTCAGAACACCAGTCATAATGCGTTCTAGGACTAGGTTAAAAAGTGAGAGAGATAGAAGGCTGCCCTGACGAATTCCAACTGAAGTATGTAACCATTCTCCGATAGCACCCTGTGTGAGTAGCAGACTGGTCGCTCTGGAGTACAAATGTTCGATTGTGTTGCTAAGCTGCTATCCAATGCTGTATTGTCTTCTTATAGTGGCCATCAAGCCATACGCTGTCAAATGCCTTCTTGAAATCTTTGAAGACTAGGTAGAACTCCCTCTAGTGCTGGAGATGTTTGTCGCTAAGAGCACGTATATAAAAAATGTGTTCAATGGTACTTCTGCCTTTGCAGAATCCAACCTTTTCCTAAGCAACGATGGTATCAGCTTGCTGTTGCAATCATTCAGAACAGAACGATTTTGAGCATTACTTTGTTAACGTTGCTGGTGAAGCTTATAGTGCGGTAGTTTAGTTTTTGGTGGTTTTCTCTCTTTTTTTTCTCTCCCAGGATTGGGAGATTTCCTTTCTTGGGAGGGGTAAGAATAAGTCTGTGGTGTGGGGCCACTTCCCTCAGCATAAGTCGTGTGTGCGTGTGCATGTGTGCGCATGTGTGTGTGTGTGTGTGTGTGTGTGTGTGTGTGTGTGTGTGTGTGTGTGTGTGTGTGTGTGTGTGTGTGTGAGTGAGTGTGCGCGCGCGCACGTATGTGGGTATATGTGTATGTATGTGCGTGCGTGCGTGCGTGCGCGCGCTCGTGCGTGCGTGCGTGCATGCATGCGTGCGTGTGTGTATGTATGTATTTGTTTGTGTGTGCGTACATGCGTATGTGCGTGTGTATATGTGCATGCGTGCTTGTGTGCGTGAGTGCATCTATGACACAACAAGAGAGGTAGATTCACGGATTCATTGATACAGCAGAGAAAGTGATGGTTTTAGAGATCATGGGGCTAGGAAGATTTCCCCTGAGGTTGCCAGTCTGAATTAATCATTTAATCATTTCTTCCTTAGTCTGCTTTAGCTTACACTGACTGGTCCTTTCCTTTGTCGTTGACTTGAATTTGTGTGTTCTGTTTATTTCCTTTCTCTGCTATTCCTCTACAGTTTTTCTTGGGACTGGACAACAAAACCTGACTCGTCACATTCTATCACCTGACCCGTTCCAGTACAAAACCAGACTTGTCAGATTACAATATCTCACTTAACAAAACCTGACTCGTAACAACAGTATGAAACCTGACTTGTTACATTACAAAACCTGACTCATTATAGTATGAAACCTGACTTGTTACATTACAAAACCTGACTCGTTACAGTATGAAATCTGACTTGTTACATTACAAAACCTTACTCGTTATAGTATGAAACCTGACTTGATACATTACAAAACCTGACTGGTCACATTATGAAACCTTCATGCGTCACATTACGAACACACACGAATGTGATTTGCTACAGTACAAAACCTGACTCGTTACATTACTCATAGCGGAACCTGACACGTCACATTAAGAAATTTTGCTCGTTTGATTACAAAACCTGATTCGTAATGTTGTAAACAGAATTGATCTCATTACAAAGCTTGACTCGTTACGTTTGCGAAACTTGACTGGTCACGTTACGAAACATTTCTTGTCATATCACAAAAGCAGTCTCCTCAGTTTGCAGAACCTCAGTGGTCACATTTCTCTCGTTGAATTACAAGTTGAGACTCGTCACTGTCTCATCCACCCCATTCCTTTTTCGTATCTTCAAAACCTCTCCCCCCCCCCCCCCCCCCCCCCCCTCCCCCACCTCCTCCTAATTCTTCCCCGCTCTCCCCGCTGTTTTCCACGCCGTCCCTCTTTTCTACATGTTTTGCAACCGTACCCCTCCCCCCCCCCCCAACACACACACACACCTTCCACCCTCTTCTCCCACCTGCCCAGCTGTTGTTGTGGCTGTGTGGTCTGTCGCCAGTTTTCTGTCTCCATAAACTACAGCTGATACAGACTTTGCCAGACATTCCGCTAGTAGCTGAAGGCAGGACGGCTGTTGCAGACCGCTAAACCCATCAGCGCCCGTACGATAGCAGTTGGTCAGTTGGTCATAATATTTTATCTGAAATCTGCACCCTACACTCCCCCCCCCCCCCCCCCCCCACCCGTTTTTGCAGAAGCTGGTCGTGTATTTTTCTGGCTGTCGAGGGGTTTAAAGTCAGTGTGTGAAAGTAGCAGAGTCCACCACCAAAGCTGTTACTTCTCTGTGTTTGTGTGTCAAAGGCTGACTAACTAACATCCACCTCGTTCACCTGGATCGTGTGTCATAGCTTGGTTGAACAAGGGTCAGGAGTGTAACAACTGTGATTGTTTTTTTTTTTCCCTTACCTGTCTGAGGGTCTTGACTGTTTTTTTGATGCATTCAGGGGAAAATGACCATTGTGAACAAGGTCAGGAGTGTAACAACTGTGATGTGTTTTTTTTCCCCCTTACCAGTCTGAGGTCTTGACTGTTTTTGATGCATTGGGAAAATGACCATTGTGAACAAGGTCGGGAGTGTAAACACTGTGATTGTTTTTCCTTACCAGTCCGAAGTCTTTACCGTTTTTTGATGCATTGGGAAAATGACCATGAATAGAAGAAATAATAAAAAGTAAAACAAAACAAAACAAAACCAATAAGAACAACAAAAACCGTTTGATGACTAGCCCTCAATGACAATATCCACCTTGTTCTTTTTTCACGAGTGGAATGCCATTTTAAATGAAAAGAAGCTGAATTAGTTCTTACACTTTTTTAACGTCATTTCTGGACTTTTTTTTTTTTTATAAAACAACATATTCCTGTCTGTTTTATTTTACAAATGCTAACAGATATGTGTGGCTTGGAGATTCAGCGAATTCTGTCATTTCCCTCACCATTGCGATCGGTAGTAAGAGCCGCCAGAATTCCGCATGTGCGTACACGCTCGCACGTATGCGCACACTTGCACAGACACGTGCAGAAGGAGGGAGGG
>JADBJO010003199.1:76250-78750 GCA_016801955.1 Conus betulinus
CTTCACACCGACAGAAGGAAGTGGGTAACGCTGAACCACGTGGGCACGCTGTGCCCGGAGACATCAGCTTCAGTGTCGTACCGAAATCTGTGGTGATGCAAGTCGTTGGATATACACTGCAGTGTGTTTCAAGACAAGTGGATAACTTTCTTGTTACTGTTGTACAACAGAAAGGCCGATGACTTCAGCACCATGGTCTCTGAGGCAGGCTCTGTGGCTGTCAGGCAGAGCAATGACAGGGGTATCGGAACAGACAAGGGATATGGCCTCAAGACGAAATAAAACAAAACACACATAAACACATGCACGCCCGCCCGTAGGCACAGAGAGAGAGAGAGAGAGAGAGAGAGAGAGAGAGAGAGAGAGAGAGAGAGAGAGAGAGTGTGTGTGTGTGTGTGTGTGTGTGTGTGTGTGTGTGTGTGTGTGTGTGTGTGTGTGTGAACGACTCTTCCTTCTATCTATCGGTTTTATTGCCATTGACACATCACTCTCTCTCTCTCTCTCTCTCTCTCTCTCTCTCTCTCTCTCTTTTCTTTTTTTTTTTTTTTAAGAGTTTTCGAAAATTCAGTGCTTTAATCTTAATTGACATGGCTATCGACTTCCTTTTTAGCGCTCGCTGCATACGAAGCTTATACAGTTAGTACGATGCCACTACTTTAAAGAAACGGTTGAGTGTAGATGTACAGTCGATGTTGTCAGGTCGGCCCTCATTCGACTGTGATCTCAGTTGCTACGTCGTGGCCACATTTGTCACAATGTCACTTATGTCTTCACTCCAGTATCATAACATGAAAACATGTCTGAGATCTTAATAAGGAAATTACCGCTTCAAAACGGTAAGCAGATGTGGGGAGCAAGGGAGGGATTCAACGGCAATAGGTGAAGAAAATGGGTACACCATCATTCTAACAATATAAAACTGGAATGACCGAGCCGCCAAACGAACATATTACAAAACAAACACGAAAGATTTCGATCCACGAGTCAAGACACTTCGTGTCTGTTTTGGAATTTGTTTGATTCTTCGTTGAGCGGATCAGTAATTCCATTTCTGCCTTTGTGTTTCAAACTCCGCCTGCAGTCAGCCCCACCTTGAAACCATTCGAACAATAGCAATTAAATGCTTAGTAGGGAAACCTGTGAGCTGAAATGAACTTTCCTGTGAGCTGAGCATCATTCATAGCACTGCTTAGCATAAAAACCTGTGAGCTGAAATGAACTTTCCTGTCAGCTCAATGTCATTCATAGCACTGCTTAGCGTAGCAACCTGTGAGCTAAAATGACCTTTCCTATCAGCTCAATGTCGTTCATAGCACTGCTTAGCATAAAGCCCTGTGAGCTAAAATGACCTTTCCTATCAGCTCAATGTCATTCATAGCACTGCTAAGCATAAAAACCTGTGAGCTAAAATGACCTTTCCTGTCAGCTCAATGTCATTCATAGCACTGCTTAGCGTAAAAACCTGTGAGCTAAAATGAACTTTCCTGTCAGCTCAATGTCATTCATAGCACTGCTTAGCGTAGCAACCTGTGAGCTAAAATGAACTTTCCTGTCAGCTCAGTGTCATTCATAGCACAGCTTAGCGTAGCAACCTGTGAGTTAAAATGAACTTTCCTGTCAGCTCAGTGTCATTCATAGCACAGCTTAGCGTAGCAACCTGTGAGTTAAAATGAACTTTCCTGTCAGCTCAGTGTCATTCATAGCACAGCTTAGCGTAGCAACCTGTGAGCTGAAATGAACTTTCCTGTCAGCTCAGTGTCATTCATAGCACAGCTTAGCGTAGCAACCTGTGAGCTGAAATGAACTTTCCTGTCAGCGCGGTGGCGAAAAGGAACGGCCTAGCCAGGATCTCCTGCTCAACTCTTGGACTCGCCGGGTGGCTTTGATGGTAGCCACTAGTTGAGGGGAAAAACATGTGTCCAGTCCAATACTCACGAAACCTTTGCCAGCTGGTGGAATTTTTGCTTGTAAAAATGAAAATAAAATAAAAAAGGGCTGCAGCCCTGCTCTGTCTCTGTCTCTCTCTCTCTCTCTCTCTCTCTCTCTCTCTCTGTGCCTGTCTGTCTGTCTGTCTGTCTGTCTGTCTGTCTGTCTCTCTCTCTCTCTCTCTCTCTCTGCCTGCCTGTCTCCCCTCTGTCTGTCTGTCTCCCTCTGTCTCTCTCTGTCTCTCTCTCTCTCTTTGCCTGCCTGCCTCCTTCTGTCTGTCTGCCTGTCTGTCAGTGCGTCTCTCTCTCTCTCTGTCTGCCTGTCTCCTTCTGTCTGTCTGTATGCCTGTCTGTCTGTCTCTCTCTCTCTGCCTGCCTGTCTCCCTCTGTCTGTCTGCCTGTCTGTCTGTCTGTCTCTATCTCTCTTGCTCTGTCTCCTCCTTCCCTCAGCCCTGCTTTTTTTCAGCTAGCCGTTAGTATCACCGCCACCTCAAATCAGGTGCAGTTGACAATGACCACACCACACATGACTGAAAACATAATTAAACGTTCTTTCACTGCGTGTTGACATTGCA
>JADBJO010003199.1:83750-88750 GCA_016801955.1 Conus betulinus
GTTCCAAACTCTTGCGCGCGCTCGCAGCGCACACGCACCTCACCATTTTTCTTGAAGAAGCTCCTGTCGTGCCGTTCAGGGTCAAATACCTTTAGTAAAACATAGCCCCCAAACCCAGCGTAATGTATACACTCTCTTTCATGGCGAAAGTATGCATGCCCTTGCGCGCGCCGCACACGCACACCGCACACAACACACCACCCCACACAACACACACACAACCACCACACACCACACACACATCCACCACCACACATGCGCGCGTACACACACCCAACAACACATACACACACACACCACCACAAACACACACACACTCACACGCAACATACCCACGCACACTAATTGCACCCACACACACACACACACACACAACACACACCACACCCACCACACTAACACCACACACACACACACACACACACACACACCACACACCAGTATTCTTGGAACAGTTTCCCCTGATGGCGTTCAGGGTTACATACCTTCCGGCAAAAATAGCTACAAACATATGGCGTGATCTATAGCCTCTCTTCCAGGTAGAACAACACCACACTCTGCCAAACTGCAACCCACCTTGTAGGAAATCCCCGGTAAATTCCAGCCATTTTTTTTCTGAAACGAGAAACGGACAGTGTGCCCAGCCAACAGGGACCCTTTCCGGGTTTTTCCCATGTTGAACCAGTTATATCCCCTGTTCTGGGAGCAGACCGATAAGAAAGGTTCCACCCCCCACCCCCGTTCCCCCCCCATCACCCCCCACCCCCGTCAGGGTCCCACCCCTTTTACCCCTTCCTTCTTCTACCTGCCTTCCCCCCCCCCCCCCCCCCCCCCCCCCCACCCCCCCCCCCCCCCCCCCCCCCCCCTATGGGGGGAGGGGGGAGGGGCAATATATATTTTATAGATTATATTCCCCCCGTCAGTAACTTATTATACCTTAAAACTTTTTCGATCTGTTGCTCTTCTCAGTTAGCTCTCCCGCCGGCAATGTTCATCCTCACTTGAAACCGTTGATTCACTTTTGCGTTGATTGCTTTGGGAGACTCGCCTGGTTCCAGGGTCCGTGCCTTTACAATTATGACCGTCACTCTCACAGTGACTGTATCGTCGAGTGTCCAGGCAGGGGAAGGAATCCAGTTGAAGATGTAACGCACGAGACCTGGGAACTTCTTCAGGTCACGATCACACAGTACCACACACACCCACACGACAACCATTCATTCGCGTGCAGTGTTATCCGCAGTCGCGTACCACGGCACAGGTACACCGCGCACGTCGCGCGGACAAACACACACACGCACACGCCACAGTGCACAGCGATGGCGTACATGAACCCAACACAAACACATTCACTGCGGACTGCCACAACACATTGTACACACAACACACACACAACAGCACACACCTGCCTCAACCGTTCCCAGATGGTCTTCATTACAGTTTGTTTTTAACATTCAGCGACCATACCTACCAGTTCATGCCTGATCTTTAGCTTCTTCCCAGGTAGAAAACACCTTTGTCTCTACTGCTCTTCATCCACAATCTAACTGACCACCATTCATTCATCCAACGAGAATCTGTTCCACGCTCTTTCTCTCTCTCTTTCATCTTGTTTCTCTCTGTTTCTCAGAAGACCCAAGGTCATCACCAGTCATCCCTTCTCCATCGTCAACCCTCCATTCCCACCACAACTTGGACATCCCAAAACTATTGAGGGGGTCATCCTCGTCAATCTCATAACATTAATTTGCATCTGGGATGTCAGTGGCACCGCAGTCAGCTCATAATGGAAACCGTGATACTTTTGTGTCCATTGCTTTGGTTCACCTGCTGGTTCACGGCACCAAAATTAATGCACATCACTTCACAGTGACGGCATCTGGTTCAGGGCACCGCATCATCTCAAGTGTAACCCATACAGAGTGTGGGTAAGTCAAGGGCCAATTCCAGTAGTGCAAAAGTATGGAAATAGAGACATTGGTCAGTCTCGGGAAAGTGTTCTATGAACGGGTGGAAGGGAAATAGAGGAACAGTAGTGAACCCATATCACAGAGATGGTAAACTCAACAACTCCAAAATGAAGCTTTTAATCAAAAAAACGTACCTAAGTTTAATCTGGTGGTGTTGCTTTAGTGTCGGGTAGATGCCTTTTCTCCAGTCCCCGTAGTGGATGCATGCCCTTATGTCGAGTGTCACACTGACACCATCACCGTGTTGAAATCGCCGACTGCTTCTTCTTCTTCGGTCGATCTTTTCACCCAGTCCCTGACAGTTCCTTCATCCGTGCAGTGTTCATCCAGGAATATCCCTTGGCAGTCCTCCGTCTGCGGGAAGTTTGCGTTCATGCCAAGTAACAGCCGATGGCTGTCTGAAAGCAGCCTTCACTTTGGTGCAAACTCTTGTGTCTGTGCCCGTTCACACAACAGCCCCTCCCTGCCATTCGTCTTCATTAGTCGCCTTGGCACCACGCCTTCCATGTGCTGACTTCTTTCTTCAGCCCGGCGACGGCTTTGTCTCTCTGCTCTCCCTCCACGCTCTGAAAACTGACAAACTATCCCACTCCCACTCCATCTCTCTCTCTGTCTCTCTCTCTCTCTCTCTCTCTCTCTCTCTCTCTCTCTCTCTTCCTTCCAACCCTCATCCCCTCCCTCCCCTCCCCTCCCCTCGTCCCCTCCATCCCCCACAACTTGGACATCCCAAACTATGCAGGGTTCATCCTTATTGGCACAGGAAGTTTCAGAATAGTGGAGCGGTGGGATGGATAGATGAATATGTAACAAAACGTTCAAGAACGGCACCAAAAATATGACAATCAGTGCAAACCATATGGAATAAGCACAGCATTATTCAAAACACGGGCGTACAGTGTGTTAAAAGAGGCGCAACACGTATGGAAATCGGCACAGAACGTGTCTCAAGAAATGTCTCGAAAAGGAAGCTGAAATAGACATCAGTATTGAAACACATACCAAAATGCAAGTAAACAACAAAGAAAAGATGACGCTTTTTTAAAAAAAATATACAATACTAAACAGACACGTGAATTTTTCAAAAGTATGTCGTCGTCTAAGGAAATTCGTGAGGGGATAACTTGTAAATCCTGGTGCAAACATGGTAAAACAGACGAAGACGTGTGGGAGTGGGGGCCAAATTGTGGAATAAGTTCAAAAATACGGTAAAATGAGAGCAAGAAGTGCTGGAATAGGCGCAGCAATGTTGAGATAGGTTCAAGGTATGTCGAAATGGGTGTAGACAGTTTCGGATTAGGTGCCAAAAGTGTCGAAATAAGTTCACAGTATATTGAAATAGGTGTATAATGTGTTGGAATCCGTACAAAATGTGTCGCCGAGTATATCGGTATTGGTACTAGAATGTTAGAATGGATGCACAATGTGTTGGAATGGGTGCGACGTGTGTCGGCGTTGGCGCTAGAATGTTAGAATTGATGAAAGACATTGGTGCCAGAATGTTAGAATTGATGTAACACATCGGTGCCAGAACGTTAGAATTGATGTAACACATTGGTGCAAGAATGTTAGAATTGATGTAACACATTGGTGCCAGAATGTTAGAATTGATGTAACACATTGGTGCTAGAATGTTAGAATTGATGTAATACATCGGTGCTAGAATGTTAGAATTGATGTAACACATTGGTGCCAGAATGTTAGAATTGATGTAACTCATTGGTGCCAGAATGTTAGAATTGATGTAACACATCGGTGCCAGAATGTTAGAATTGATGTAACACATTGGTGCCAGAATGTTAGAATTGATGTAACACATTGGTGTCAGAATGTTAGAATTGATGTAACACATTGGCGCTAGAATGTTAGAATTGATGAAAGACATGGTGCCAGAATGTTAGAATTGATGAAACACATTGGTGCCAGAATTTTGGAATTGATGTAACACATTGGTGCTAGAATGTTAGAATTGATGTAACACATTGGCGCTAGAATGTTAGAATTGATGAAAGACATTGGTGCCAGAATGTTAGAATTGATGTAACACATTGGTGCCAGAATGTTAGAATTGATGTAACACGTTGGTGCCAGAATGTTAGAATTGATGTAACACATTGGTGCCAGAAATGTTAGAATTGATGTAACACATTGGTGCTAGAATGTTAGAATTGATGTAACACATTGGTGCCAGAATGTTAGAATTGATGTAACACATCGGTGCTAGAATGTCAGCATGGATGCACAGTGTGCTGGAATGGGTGCAAAGTATATCCGCATGGCTGCTAGAATGTCAGAATTGATGCACAATGTATGGAAATGGACGCAGAGTGTGTTGACACTGGTGCTAGAATGTTAGAATTGATGCACAATGTATGGAAAATGGACGCAGAGTGTGTTGACACTGGTGCTAGAATGTTAAAATTGAAGCATACGGTGTTGGAATGGGTGATACTATGTCGACACTGGTGCTAGAAGTTTTGAAACGGATGAGCAATACATTTGCATGCGTGCAACGTATGTCCACATTGGAGCTAGAATGTTAGAACAGATGCACAATTTATTGGAATAATGCAAAGTATGCCGACATTTGTGCTGGAATGCGAGAATTGATGCACAATGTGTTGAAATCGTTGCACAGTATGTGGGAACCGGTGCTAAACGTGTTGAAACCCATGCACGGGTGTGTCGGAATTGGTGCAAAATATGTCGACATTGGTGTTAGATGTGTTGAAATTGATGTACAATTGAGTTGGGAGTGGGTGTGGGTGCAAAGCATGTCGACATCACTGCTGTACGTGTTGAAATGTACCGTGTGCTTATGACTGTCATCGGAGACGGTTGAACGTGCTCTAGTCGATGCCAGAAACAGAGCGCTAATAACAAGAGTGCTGAAAGTATTATATCTGTCCCTACATCGTTGTATTGAAATGTATATCTTGGAACGGTTTCGAAAGTCTTTGAGCTGCCTGTGAAAGTCTTTGAGCTGCCTGTGAACCCCCCACCCACCCCCCAATTCTTCCATCATTATAGTAA
>JADBJO010003199.1:93750-98750 GCA_016801955.1 Conus betulinus
CTTAGCAAGACACCAACACAGACGTGGGGATCTCACTCAACGGTAAAAAGAACGTTGGGTATCCAAACAAACAGCCTATACCACAAGCAGATATGTGTTTTCCTTCTTGACTGCAAGTACATGGATCCCCTGTTCCTGATAACAATCCATGCTGGAATGTAATACACTGGTGCATTGTCTAGTTGGGTTACCGGGGAAGAAAAGGAGAAATGACGTCAGTACTCCTGTTTTTGTTTTGGGCTTTGTTTTGTTCTCTCTCTCTCTCTCTCTCTCTCTCTCTCTCTCTCCTCTCTCTCTCTCTCTCTCTCTCGTGTGTGTGTGTGTGTGTGTGTGTGTGTGTGTGTGTGTGTGTGTGTGTGTGTGTGTGTGTGCCTGCGTTGACGCATGTTTGCGTGCATGCAAGCATGTGTGTGCGTACGTGCGTGTATGCGTGCGTGCGTGTGTCTATAGGGAAAAGGATAGGGGGGATTTCTTTCATCCCTTTCCTTTTCAGTTTCTTTCTTTCTTTGTTTCTTTCTTTCTTTCGACCCAGTTGAATGTATGCCAAGCTCTCTCGGGCACAACATTACTGATGGATGCGAGGCCTTGTCGACGCTAGTTATTCATTTATTTATTCACTGGTACACTTATCTCCATGTGTATGTCGGTATTCATGAATTTCAACCCAATGAGAAGTTTTGCTGTTATTTTTTCTTTTCCTTTTGTGCATTTTTTTCCCAGCATCATTTCCTCCAGTTCCATATCGTTCCTTTCTGAAAGAGTAATTGGATCCCTGCTTTCAAGCAATTTAGATTTGCTTTGTTTTCTCTAATATCTAAATGGGGTGTTTCAGTTCATTTCATTCACTGTAATGCTCTGCTTGTCCCGACATGTATGTTTTGAGGTCACTGTCTTTGTGTATTTTTCACTTACGCGCAGGCATAGGTTAATGCTCGAGCAGCCAACAAGTCCCCACAAATGCAGATCTATGTGAGTGTAGTCAGAAGAAATGCACAGATACAGGTCTGTCTCAGAGACAATCAACTAGTCAACATAGTAACAAGTCTGTGTCAGGGACAATCAGTAAGTCAACACCGGTACAGGTGGTGTGTGTCAGAGAGACTGTCACCAAAGTCAACATAGGTACACGGCTGTGTCAGGGACAATTAATAAGTCCACACCGGTACAGGTGTGTGTCAGAGAGACAGTCACCAAGTCAACGTAGTAACAACTCTGTGTCAGGGGCAACTAATAAGTCAACACAGGTACAGGTGTGTGTCAGAGAGACAGTCAACAAGTCAACACAGGTACAGGTCTGTGCCAGGGACAATTAATAAGTCAACACAAGTACAAAGTCAACATGGGTACAAGGCTGTGTCAGGGACAGTTAATAAGTCAACACAAGTACAGGTGTGTGTCAGAGAGACAACCAACTAGTCAACACTGGTACAGGTGTGTGTCAGGGACAATTGATAAGTCAAGACAGGTACAGCTGTGTGTCAGGGACAATTGATAAGTCAAGACAGGTACAGGTGTGTGTCAGGGACAATTGATAAGTCAAAACAGGTACAGGTGTGTGTCAGGGACAATTGATAAGTCAAGACAGGTACAGGTGTGTGTCAGGGACAATTGATAAGTCAAGACAGGTACAGGTGTGTGTCAGGGACAATTGATAAGTCAAGACAGGTACAGGTGTGTGTCAGGGACAATCGATAAGTCAAGACAGGTACAGGTGTGGACAATTGATAAGTCAAGACGGGTACAGATGTGTGTCGGGGACAATTGATAAGTGAAGACAGGTACAGGTGTGTGTCAGGGGACAGTCCAGAAGTCAAACATAAGCGCAGGTTTGTATCAGAGAGAGAGAGTCAACAGACCAACACAGGTACATGTCTTGTCAAAGTCAACAAGTCAACGTAGGTACACATTGTGTCAGGCAGGCAGCCAGCAGGTAAGCACAGACACAGATACAAGTCTCTGTCGCAGACAGTCACAGTCAACACGTAAACACTGATAGAAGTCTTTGTCACAGACAGTCAAAAAAAAAACAAAAAAACACAGATACAAGCCTTTGTCACAGACAGGCAACACGTAAACACAGGTACAGGTGTGTGTCAAAGAGACAAGCAACGAATAAACGCAGCTACATGTGTGTGACAGAAACAATCAGCATGTCAACACAGCCGCAGGTGTGTGTTTCAAAGAGAATGCAATGTGTAAACACAGCAACTGGTCTGTGTCAAAGAGACAGAGTAAACACAGCTGTAGGTGTGTATCACAGACAGGCAACTAGAAAACACAGCCACAGGTCTGTGTCACAGACAGGTGACGAGTAAACACAGCTGCAGATGTGTGTCAAAAGAGACAGGCAACGAGTAAACACAGCTGCAGGTGTGTGCCAGAAACAGTCAGCATGTTAACACAGCTACAGGCCTATGTCAGAGAGGGGTTCAATGGGTCAAGGCAGGTACAAGGCTTTGCCACAGACAGTGAACGTGTCAGGACAGACACAGGTCTGTATCAGAGATACAGAAAAGAAATGAAAACAGGTGCAGGTCTGTGTTAAAATAGTCAGCAAGTCCACACAGGCACAGGCCAGTCTCAGTGATTGTCAACAAGTACGCTCATGTTAAGGTGTGTGTCAGACACAATCAACAAGGCAGCCCAGAGAGACAGTAAACACGTCAAGAGAGGCACAACTGTGAGTCAGTGCTGGTGAATAAAAGTCAACATAGGCACTGGTCTGTGTCGGTGAGACAGGCAACAAATTCAACACAGGTCTGTGTCAGAGAGACAGTCAACATGTTTGCACAGAGACTGATTAGTGTCAGGGAAGCTGTCAACAAATGAACACAGAGACAGGTCTGTGACAGAGGCAGCCAGCCCAACAAGTTAACAAAGAAACGGATCTGTGTCAGAGATAGGCAAAAGTCAACAAAGGTACAACTCTATATCAAAGGAAAAGTCAACAAGCCAACCCAGAGAAGGCCTGAGTCAGAGAGATGATTAACAAGTTAACACAGAGACTGTCCTCTGTCACAGATGCAGTCAACAAGTGCACACAGGTTTAGATCTGTGACAGAGAGACGGTCAACAATTCAACACAGGTACAAGTCTGTTGCAGAATCTATAAACAAATCAGAAACAACACAGGTGTGTGTCAGAGGTAGTTACCAAGTTAATAACAATACAAGAATGTGTCAGGCAGTTAGCTAATCAACAACAATGAAGGACTGTCTCAGATGCTGTTATGTCAACAACAATCAAGAGTGTGTCAGAGGCAAGTAATGATTCAACAACAATACAGCTGTCTGTCAGAGGTTGTTAACGTCAGTGAGTAAACAGGGGTAGTCAACAAGTAAACCAATACATGTTTGTAAGAGAGGTAGTAAACAAATAAACAATCAACAGCAAGGAGGATATTAGTGGCAGTCAGCGAGTCAACAAAAATACAATTTGTTAGAGGCGGTCGAAAGATTAACAACTCATCAATACAGGTGAGTTACAGGTAGTCAACAACTCATCAATACAGGTGTGTTACAGGTGGTCAGCAAGTCAACAACTCATCAAAACACGTGTGTTACAGGTCGTCAACAAAGTCAACACAACAATACAGGTGTATTAGAGGCAGTTAACACGTCAGCAACAATACGAGTGTATTAGAGCAGCAGTCAGCAAGTCAGTAACAATACCGATGTGCTCAATAAGAAATCAACAAATCAACAAGACTTGAATATTACCGCCATCTTCGATGCTTCAGCAGGTTTCATATAGAGAAGTTCCACGGAGAATCAATGCCCTTGCGTTTTCAGCAGATATTTTCAATAGGAATTAACGCTTCAATAAGTTTCACTGAAATGATTTGTTCTGAAATGAACGCTCCAGCAGGTTAGCAAATAACTAACTGTTTCTCTCTGAATCTCCATACTGAAAAATTTTGTTTGCCTGTTTTTACACAGAAACAAATTATCTGTGAGGCAAGAGACTAGCGGGTGTTCCATTTCCATTTCATGGTGATAAACTCTCTATCAATGAACGTGGTCACTCGACCACGTACTTTCTGCTGGTTTCACTGACAGAATTGTTTCCATGATTCAGCATAATGTCAGAAATTTCGTGAAAGCTTTTTTTTTCCATGACGATTTTGGCATAACTCAGCATATAAATACTTATATTGTTAAAGCGAGTTGTAAGGTGATATTACAGATGACTTCCTCGAAGAATCATAGTTTTACTGGTTATTTATTTATTTATTTTTTAGTGAAATAGAAATACTCTTTGTTGTGAATCGGTACCAGTATCACTTTCCTATATCTATCTATCCATCTATATATATATATATATATATATATATATATATATATATATATATATAAATATGAAATACTATTATAAATTCTGTGGAGTTTTTTTTGTGTGTTTGTACGACTTCTCATAGGCTAGGCAGTTTGGAAAGCCAGTGATCAATCATTTTTTTTTTATTAAAGGGAAAATAAATAACTCAGTTTTTAGATTATTGACAATACAGTTTACGTTCATCTTCTATCTTTCCGTCTATGTCTGTCTGTCTGTCGGTCTGTCTTTGTCTGTCACTCTCTGTCTGTCTGCCTGTCTGTGTCTGTCTGTATGTTTGTATGTCTGTCACTCTTTTACTCTCTCTCTCCCCACCTCTCTCTCTCTCTCTCTCTCTCTCTCTCTCTCTCTCTTCAAACTGTTATAATACCGCTTTCCCATGAACCGAATTAATCGACGTAACAATTTTCCCCATGAAGCAAATTAAATACTGAAACAATTTTCCCCATGAAGCAAATTAAATACAATTTTCCCCATGAAGCAAATGAAAACAATTTTCCCCATGAAGCAAATTAAATACTAAAACAATTTTCCCCATGAAGCAAATTAAATACTAAAACAAATTTCCCCATGAAGCGAATTAATCGCCGGGGCAATCTCTCTCTCTCTCTCTCTCTCTCTCTCTCTCATCTCTCTCTCTCTCTCTCTCTCTGAGAGAGAGAGAGAGA
>JADBJO010003199.1:108750-111250 GCA_016801955.1 Conus betulinus
CTGTGCCTCTGTGTCTCGCTCTCTCTCTCTCTCTCTCTCTGTCTGTCTCTCTCTGTCGTCTGTCTCTCTCTATCTCTCTCTCTCTCTCTCTCCCCTTGTCTTTTTTTCTCTATTTCTGTCTCTGTCTGTCTGTTTATCCCTCCCTCCCTCTCAGAGCGTCCTTCCGTCAGTCTGACTCTTTGTCTGCCTGTCTCTCTGTCTGACTGTCTGTCCGTCTGTCCGTCCATCTTCCTGTCTGTCTCTGTCCGTCCCTTCCGTCTCTCTCCTCTCTCTCTCTCTCTCTCTTTCTCTCTCTCTCTCTCACAAAACACGCACGCATGCAGGCACGCATGCACGCGACGCGCGCATGCATGCACGCACGCACGCCTCCCCCCCTTACACACACACACACACACACACACACACACACACACACACACACACACACACACACACACACACACACATTGCCCTGGCTATTAGTACGCTTCATGTGGAAAGCTGTAAATATCAGAGTTTGAATACGAGAGAGAGAGAGAGAGAGAGAGAGAGAGAGAGAGAGAGAGAGAGAGAGAGAGAGAGAGACAGACAGACAGACAGACAGACAGACAGACAGAGAGTGTTATGGAGATAACGGAACAGCTGTGTTGGACGTAAAATATAGATTGTTAAAAGGAGACTAAGCGACCTTTGCACCCAGATAATGAGTTAGTTATACTTCTGTCAGATGTAAAAGGGTGTTCCTTTCGATGAAGATTCCGACAAAAATGGCACACACACTGTGTTCGATACTGTTTCATTTCTTTTTATCACGATCACATTTATCAACAAGCATACATATATGAATATTAATTCACGGTTCAGTTGAGACACACGTATACTCATAGACGGTTATCTTTTTCATGTGTTCCATGTGCTGACTTTCTTCAGCCCGGCGACGGCTTTGTCTCTCTGCTCTCCCTCCACGCTCTGCAACTGACAAACTATCCCACTCTCTCTCTCTCTCTCTCTCTCTCTCTCTCTCTCTCTCTCTCTCTCTCTCTCTCTCTCTTTTTCAACCCTCATCCCCTCCCTCCCCTCCCCTCGTCCCCTCCATCCCACACAACTTGGACATCCCAAACTATGCAGGGTTCATCCTTATTGGCACAGGAAGTTTCAGAATAGTGGAGCGGCGGGATGGATAGATGAATATGTAACAAAACGTTCAAGAACGGCACCAAAAATATGACAATCAGTGCAAAGCATATGGAATAAGCACAGCTTTATTCAAAACACGGCGTACAGTGTGTTAAAAGAGGCGCAACACGTATGGAAATCGGCACAGAATGTGTCTCAAGAAATGTCTCGAAAAGGAAGCTGAAATAGACATCAGTATTGAACACATACCAAAATGCAAGTAAACAACAAAGAAAAGATGGCGCTTTTTAAAAAAAATATACAATACTAAACAGACACGTGAATTTTTCAAAAGTATGTCTTCGTCTAGGAAATTCGTGAGGGATAAACTTGTAAATCCTGGTGCAAACATGGTAAAACAGGCGAAGACGTGTGGGAGTGGGGGCCAAATTGTGGAATAAGTTCAAAATACGGTAAAATGAGAGCAAGAAGTGCTGGAATAGGCGCAACAATGTTGAGATAGGTTCAAGGTATGTCGAAATGGGTGTAGAAAGTTTCGGATTAGGTGCCAAAAGTGTCGAAATAAGTTCACAGTATATTGAAATAGGTGTATAATGTGTTGGAATCCGTACAAAATGTGTCGCCGAGTATATCGGTATTGGTACTAGAATGTTAGAATGGATGCACAATGTGTTGGAATGGGTGCGACGTGTGTCGACGTTGGCGCTAGAATGTTAGAATTGATGAAACATATTGGTGCCAGAATGTTAGAATTGATGTAACACATTGGTGCCAGAATGTTAGAATTGATGTAACACATTGGTGCTAGAATGTTAGAACTGATGAAACACATTGGTGCCAGAATGTTAGAATTGATGTAACACATTGGTGCCAGAATGTTAGAATTGATGAAACACATTGGTGCCAGAATGTTAGAATTGATGTAACACATTGGTGCTAGAATGTTAGAATTGATGAAACACATTGGTGCCAGAATGTTAGAATTGATGTCACACATTGGTGCCAGAATGTTAGAATTGATGTAACACATCGGTGCTAGAATGTCAGCATGGATGCACAATGTGCTGGAATGGCTGCAAAGCATATCCGCATGGCTGCTAGAATGTTAGAATTGATGCACAAAGTATGGAAATGGACGCAGAGTGTGTTGACACCGGTGCTAGAATGTTAGAATGAAAGCACACGGTGTTGGAATGGGTGATACTATGTGTCGACACTGGTGCTAGAAGTTTTGAAACGGATGAGCAATACATTTGCATGCGTGCAACGTATGTCCACATTGGAGCTAGAATGTTAGAACAGATGCACAGTTTACTGGAATGATGCAAAGTATGCCGACATTTGTGCTGGAATGCGAGAATTGATGCACAATGTGTTGAAATCG
>JADBJO010003199.1:116250-126250 GCA_016801955.1 Conus betulinus
AGAGAGAGAGAGAGAGAGAGAGAGAGAGAGAGAGAGAGAGAGAAATTATGCTTGATTGCACTTTACCATCGTAATGCGAAAATTTTAGGCAGAGGGAAGGTCTTTCAATCTGCCCTTGTTGTGCACACATCATTACAATAAAACAGTCATTCTGCTGGGTCAAAATAGAACACTGGAGGCATAATTGTAACACCTGCAGGTACGCTCAGATTAATGAAATAATGATGCGTTAAGCAACGATAAGAAACAGGAACGACAGACACAGAGAGAGAGAGTGGGGGGGAGAGAGAGAGAGAGAGAGAGAGAGAGAGAGAGAGAGAGAGAGAGAGAGGGAGGGAGGGTGTGCGCGAGAGAGAGAGAGAGAGAGAGAGAGAGAGAGAGAGAGAGAGAGAGAGAGAGAGAGAGAGAGGAGGAGGGGAGGGAATCGGTAACAGGATGGGAAAGTATTCTCTTGTGGTCTTCCAGTGGCTACTGTTCCTCTACTGCCATCTTTACAGCCGACTATGAAGACGACCAGACCTCAAAAGAGACACACACTGCTTTGTGAATTTAATGTCTGTTCAAAGAAATACGACGAAAGCGCAAAAAAAGACAAACTGGAAATCTCCCTAAGGCTTCCGACAAGGAAGATATAGTATATGTGAACAGCACAGCGAGTAAACAGTCGTTGCGTGTTGCGCAACATTCATCACGTTGGGTTGTCTCCTGCAGAGGAAAACACATAAGAAAAAAAAAATAACCAGGGGCAAAGAGGTCGCTGGAAAACAGGCATTTGTTTGGTGTCTGACTCGGATCTTAGCAAGACACAACACAGACGTGGGGATCTCACTCAGCGGTAAAAAGAACGTTGGGTATCCAAACAAACAGCCTATACCACAAGCAGATATTGTGTTTCCTTCTTGACTGCAAGTACATGGATCCCCTGTTCCTGATAACAATCCATGCTGGAATGTAATACACTGGTGCATTGTCTAGTTGGGTTACCGGGAAGGAAAGGAGAAATGACGTCAGTACTCCCTGTTTTGTTTTGTTTTGTTTTGTTTTTGGGCTTTATTTGTTCTCTCTCTCTCTCTCCCCCCCCCTCTCTCTCTCTCTCTCTCTGTGTGTGTGTGTGTGTGTGTGTGTGTGTGTGTGTGTGTGTGTGTGTGTGTGTGTGTGTGCCTGCGTTGATGCATGCGTGCGTGCATGCAAGCATGTGTGTACGTACGTGCGTGTATGCGTGCGTGCGTGTGTCTATAGGAAAAGGATAAGGGGGGATTTCTTTCATCCCTTTCCTTTTCAGTTTCTTTCTTTCTTTCTTTCTTTCTTTCGACCCAGTTGAATGTATGCCAAGCTCTCGGGCACAACATTACTGATGGATGCGAGGCCTTGTCGACGCTAGTTATTCATTTATTTATTCACTGGTACACTTATCTCCATGTGTATGTCGGTATTCATGAATTTCAACCCAATGAGAAGTTTTGCTGTTATTTTCTTTTCCTTTTGTGCATTTTTTTTCCCAGCATCATTTCCTCCAGTTCCATATCGTTCCTTTCTGAAAGAGTAATTGGATCCCTGCTTTAAAGCAATTTTAGATTTGCTTTGTTTTCTCTAATATCTAAATGGGGTGTTTCAGTTCATTTCATTCATTGTAATGCTCTGCTTGTCCCGACATGTATGTTTTGAGGTCACTGTCTTTGTGTATTTTTCACTTACGCGCAGGCATAGGTTAATACTCGAGCAGCCAACAAGTCCCCACAAATGCAGATCTATGTGAGTGTAGTCAGAAGAAATGCACAGATACAGGTCTGTCTCAGAGACAATCAACTAGTCAACATAGTAACAAGTCTGTGTCAGGGACAATCAGTAAGTCAACACCGGTACAGGTGTGTGTCAGAGAGACTGTCACCAAGTCACCATAGGTACACGGCTGTGTCAGGGACAATTAATAAAGATACACCGGTACAGGCGTGTGTCAGAGAGACTGTCACCAAGTCAAACATAGGTACAAGGCTGTGTCAGGGACAATTAATAAGTCCACACCGGTACAGGTGTGTGTCAGAGAGACAGTCACCAAGTCAACGTAGTAACAACTCTGTGTCAGGGGCAACTAAAAAGTCAACACAGGTACAGGTGTGTGTCAGAGAGACAGTCAACAAGTCAACACAGGTACAGGTCTGTGCCAGGGACAATTAATAAGTCAACACAAGTACAAAGTCAACATGGGTACAAGGCTGTGTCAGGGACAGTTAATAAGTCAACACAAGTACAGGTGTGTGTCAGAGAGAGACAACCAACTAGTCAACACAACAGGTGTGTGTCAGGGACAATTGATAAGTCAAGACAGGTACAGCTGTGTGTCAGGGACAATTGATAAGTCAAGACAGGTACAGCTGTGTGTCAGGGACAATTGATAAGTCAAGACAGGTACAGGTGTGTGTCAGGGACAATTGATAAGTCAAAACAGGTACAGGGTGTGTGTCAGGGACAATCGATAAGTCAAGACAGGTACAGGTGTGTGTCAGGGACAATCGATAAGTCAAGACAGGTACAGGTGTGGACAATTGATAAGTCAAGACGGGTACAGGTGTGTGTCGGGGACAATTGATAAGTGAAGACAGGTACAGGTGTGTGTCAGGGACAGTCCAGAAGTCAACATAAGCGCAGGTTTGTATCAGAGAGAGAGTCAACAGACCAACACAGGTACATGTCTTGTCAAAGTCAACAAGTCAACGTAGGTACACATTGTGTCAGAGGCAGCCAGCAGGTAAGCACAGATACAAGTCTCTGTCGCAGACAGTCAACACGTAAACACTGATAGAAGTCTTTGTCACAGACAGTCAACACGTGAACACAGATACAAGCCTTTGTCACAGACAGTCAACACGTAAACACAGGTACAGGCGTGTGTCAAAGAGACAAGCAACGAATAAACGCAGCTACAGGTGTGTGACAGAAACAATCAGCATGTCAACACAGCCGCAGGTGTGTGTTTCAAAGAGAATGGCAATGTGTAAACACAGCAACTGGTCTGTGTCAAAGAGACAGAGTAAACACAGCTGTAGGTGTGTATCACAGACAGGCAACTAGAAAACACACAGCCACAGGTCTGTGTCACAGACAGGTGACGAGTAAAACACAGCTGCAGATGTGTGTCAAAAGAGACAGGCAACGAGTAAACACAGCTGCAGGTGTGTGCCAGAAACAGTCAGCATGTTAACACAGCTACAGGCCTATGTCAGAGAGGGGTTCAATGGGTCAAGGCAGGTACAAGGCTTTGCCACAGACAGTGAACGTGTCAGGACAGACACAGGTCTGTATCAGAGATACAGAAAAGAAATGAAAACAGGTGCAGGTCTGTGTTAAAATAGTCAGCAAGTCCACACAGGCACAGGCCAGTCTCAGTGATTGTCAACAAGTACGCTCATGTTAAGGTATGTGTCAGACACAATCAACAAGGCAGCCCAGAGAGACAGTAAACACGTCAAGAGAGGCACAACTGTGAGTCAGTGCTGGTGAATAAAAGTCAACATAGGCACTGGTCTGTGTCGGTGAGACAGGCAACAAATTCAACACAGGTCTGTGTCAGAGAGACAGTCAACATGTTTACACAGAGACCGATTAGTGTCAGGGAAGTTGTCAACAAATGAACACAGAGACGGGTCTGTGACAAAGAAGCAGCCAACAAGTTAACAAAGAAACAGATCTGTGTCAGAGACAGGCAACAAGTCAAGAAAGGTACAAAGGAAAAGTCAACAAGCCCACCCAGAGAAGGTCTGAGTCAGAGAGATAGTTAACAAGGTAACACAGAGAATGTCCTCTGTCACGGATGCAGACAACAAGTGCACAAAGGTTTAGGTCTGTGACAGATAGACGGTCAACAATTCATCAATACAGGTATGTTACAGGTCGTCAACAAGTCAACAACAATACAGGTGTATTAGAGGCAGTTAACATGCCAGCAACAACACGAGTGTATTAGAAGCAGTCAGTCAGTAAGTCAGTAACAAGAAATCAACAAATCATTAAGACTTGAATATTACCGCCATCATCGATTCTTCAGCAGGTTTCATATAGAGAAGTTTCCACGGGGAATCAATGTTCTTGCGTTTTTAGCAGACATTTTCAATAAGAATTAACGCTTCAATAAGTTTCACTGAAATGATTTGTTCTGAAATGAACGCTCCAGCAGGTTAGCAAATAACTAACTGTTTCTCTCTGAATCTCCATACTGAAAAATTGTGGTTGCCTGTTTTTACACAGAAAAAAATTATCTGTGAGGCAAGAGACTAGCGGGTGTTCCATTTCCATTTCAAGGTGATAAACTCTCTATCAGTGAACATGGTAACTCGACCACGCACTTTCTGCTGGTTCACTGACAGAACTGTTTCCATGATTCAGCATAATGTCAGAAATTTCGTGAAAGCTTTTTTTTTTCATGACGATTTTGGTATAACTCGGCATATAAATACTTATATTGTTAATGTGAGCTGTAAGGTGATATTACAGATGACTTCCTCGAAGAATCATAGTTTTACTGGTTATTTATTTTTTTTTTTTTTTTTTTTAGTAAAATAGAAATACTCTTTGTTGTGAATCGGTACCAGTATCACTTTCCTATATCTATCTATCTATCTATCTGTCTATCCATCTATCTATCTATCTATCTAATATATATATATATATATATATATATATATATATATATATGAAATACTATTATAAATTCTGTGGTGTTTTTTTGTGTATTTGTACGACTTCTCATAGGCTAGGCAGTCTGGAAAGCCAGTGATCAATCATTTTTTTTTTTTTTATTAAAGGGAAAATAGATAACTCAGTTTTTAGGTTATTGACAATACAGTTTACGTTCATCTTCTATCTTTCCGTCTATCTGTCTGTCTGTCGGTCTGTTTGTTTGTCTGTCACTCTCTGTCTGTCTGCCTGTCTGTGTCTGTCTGTATGTATGTCACTCTGTTACTCTCTCTCCCCTCCCTCTCTCTCTCTCTCTCTCTCTCTCTCTCTCTCTCTCTCTCTCTCTCTCTTCAAACTGTTATAATTACCGCTTTCCCCATGGACCGAATTAATCGACGTAACAATTTTCCCCATGAAGCAAATTAATTACTAAAACAATTTTCCCCATGAAGCAAATTAAATACTAAAACAATTTTCCCCATGAAGCAAATTAAATACTAAAACATTTTTTTTAAATACTTTTTTTTTTTCCCCATGAAGCAAATTAATTACTAAAACAATTTTCCCCATGAAGCAAATTAAATACTAAAACAATTTTCCCCATGAAGCAAGTTAAATACTAAAACAATTTTCCCCATGAAGCAAATTAAATACTAAAACAATTTTCCCCATGAAGCAAATTAATTACTAAAACAATTTTCCCCATGAAGCGAATTAATCGCCGGGGCAATTTCTCTCTCTCTCTCTCTCTCTCTCTCTCTCTCTCTCTCTCTCTCTCTCTCTCTCTGTGAGAGAGAGAGAGAGAGAGAGGAAGAGAGAAGTGCGCGCGTGTGTGTGTGTGTGTGTGTGTGTGTGTGTGTGTGTGTGTGTGTGTGTGTATTTCTGTCTGCGTGTCTGTCTGTATGTATGTTCTCTCTCTCTCTCTCTCTCTCTCTCTCTCTCTCTCTCTCTCTCTCTCTCTCACACACACACACACACACACACACACACGCGCGCGCGCGCGTGCACGCACGCACGTACGCACGCACGCACACACACACACACACACACACACACACACACACACACACACACACACACACACACACACACACTCACTCACTCACTTACTCACAAACTTTTGCCAGGTCACATCGCAAGAAATGACCAGAACTTATTGTGGCTCTTATCAGGCCTGTAACCCACTTGCCTTCCACGGTCATATATCTGGCTCTGGCTCCACCATTCCCCGCTTCAGCAGATGCTGCTGCATCCACAGCGATGCAGAGTGAGGGACGGGGCAGTGGGTGTCTACAAGGTAGGACTGTGGACAGGCTGCCGGGCCCAGTCCATGACCAGCTAGACGTCCTCACACCCCCCCCCCCCCCCCCCCCATCTGCTGTTGGGGACAGGGCATGATGAAGCTCTCTACATATTAGACAAGGCTTGTGCTCGTGAGTTCTGATGGATGTTGGTCTCCTGCAGAACACGTTTCGTCGTTATTGGAAAGATGTCGCTCACAGTGGATAGATTGTCAGACAGATTGGGCCAGGGCAGATCTATGTGGCTGCCTCCCTCCCACCCCCCCACCCCCAAATCCCCTCCCCCTCCCCTTCTCTGTGATAAAATAGTCCCCATGAAATACACCGCTGTTTAACAAAAGCCACGTGAAGTCCGCCAGAGGTCGTGTGATTGAAGGGGCAGGGGCAGCACGTGACGCCTGTCGTGTCCCTGTCGACCTGAATTCTGTTATTACATGTAGTGGATAGAGTGCTGACCCCTTCCCCTGCTGTCACCAGATGGTAAAAACCCTGGACCTGGAGTATGGGAACCACAGGGCACCAGACAGAGCTCTCTATTACTTCAGACACTTCGGGTAGATGGTACCGCCAGTTTGTGATATACGACAAACCAGCAACCTGATAGGATAGAAATGACTTAAAGCGCTGTGTGTCATGGACAGGGGTATCTATGTAGTTGTACAACTTTGTTTTTGCTCTCTCTCTCTCTCTCTCTCTCTCTCTCTCTCTCTCTCTGTGTGTGTGTGTGTGTGTGTGTGTGTGTGTGTGTGTGTGTGTGTGTGTGTGTGTGTGATGTTTCAAATACGCACTGTTCTCGCTAGAGAGATTGGTTCACCAAGGAATGGCTTCACCTCACAGTTTTCCCATTTTGCAAGTGGTGTCCTGTTTGTTGAACTGCGTCTTTAAAAGACTGTTTTAGGGATACATTTGATGCTTCTGTCATTTTACATTCGCTAAGTGCCTGCCTACTCCACGTCGAAAAAAAAAGCTGTTTTCGATCGACTTGGCAACAATAACACACAAACTGAATTGAAGTGCTGTCTACACACGGCATGTGACTATATGGTCAGGCTACAAATACTTTTGCACCCCTGTTACACTCAGAGATCATCTTCATAATGAACTGGTTGGATCTCTTCAACGATTCCACAGACCCAGACAAGTTTTGTTGTGCAGTAGTGACCATCAGCTATGCCTCTACTCTTAATATATGGAAGGATCCCACAGCATGGGAGCATGCAGTAAGCGGTCTGGTCTGCTTTCCAACCTCAGGAAAGAATCTATGTGCTGTAGTTCAGGTGGTTGAGTGTTGTCCCCAGGATGAAACGGTGACCTATTTCTGTAAGATCAGTAGCCGGTAGCTATCCTGTAATGTCCTTTTCACAGACTGAATCAACAAACATGTCAGACAAAACCGCATATGCTCTTGTGAAAAAGGAAAGAAAGCCTGTTCTTTGCGAGGATCGAATCGTGAGTCTTCCATTTTTCAGGGCGACAGTTGTGTCTGTGACGTCCACTGACACGTAATCACTGGATGACAGTGCTGACCACAATGATAGGTAACAGCGCTGACAGGTTCAGGGATTTTGCTGTGAACTCTGTCGATGTCACGGCGTTTTGACAATGGCGTTCATACAGGAGTTGGCACTGAGGCTCTGATCAGGGCGAGGGGTTAATGGGTGGGTCGGAAATTGGTTAATTAAGGCTGGTCCATGAGGCACCATGTGAGATGTGTCGCACAACCTGGGTCCGTTTTCGTGAGATGAGCCGTATAACCTGGACCCATCTTTATGAAATGATTCACACAGCGTCTGGACCCGTCTTTATGAGATGAGTCAGACAGAACTATGGGCCGTCTCTTTCAAAAAACCTTACTGACTGATATAGAGGTGCTCGCAGTTGAATAATAAGAGCCGTCCATTGTAGAAATGATAATCATGACTGTTGAACCAATCGTGGGGCCGGCTCCGAGTTTATGGCCTAGAAATCCTCTCTGTGCACCTAGCAGTAAAATGATACCTGACTGAGTTCAGGGAAAGTCAAACTGATGGAAGGAGACGAATTGGCTCCTTCTTCCATGATGCTGTCCTTCTAACAGCTCCCTGCCTGTACAGTGATAAGGCTGTGTGACGTTCGTTCGTCTTTTCTTTCCTTCGTTTTTCTTTCTTTCTTTCTTTTCTTCTTTCCTTTTTCTTTTTAAATCAATCTGCTGCATGGATTGCAGGTCATGAAAAGTGATGAGAACTCTGACGCTTGCATGAGGAATGTGTCTGCCCAGAGATCCCAGTCTCCTGTGTCCTCATTTCCAGTCATGCTCAGCCCAGGGATCAAAGGATCCGGAGGCCTGCTGTCTGTCTGCTTCCTTTCATGCCTGCTCTGGTGTCTGGGCAGAGAACGTCATTGAAGATGTGCAATGTCTGCCCAACAAAACAGACCAACAAATAGGATTTCACTTTACCTCTGTGCGTGTGTGTGTGTGTGTGTGTGTGTGCGCGCGCGCGCGCATGCGTGTGTGTATGTGTGTGTGTATGTGTGTTGTGTGTGTGTGTGTGTGTGTGTGTGTGTGTGTGTGCGTGCGTGCGTGTGTGTGTGTGTGTGTGTGCGCGCGCGCATGCGTGTGTGTGTGTGTGTGTGTGTGTGTGTGTGTGTGTGTGTGTGTGTGTGTGTGTGTGTGAGGTAGAACCAAAAGAAAGGATGATATAGTAACTGTGCATGCTCTCAAAATGATCTGTTCCAGACAGAACAGTGGCTGAGAAATGTGGACATATATGGAAAGCAGAAGCATGAAGAGTAATGGGAGGGTTGTGGTGGTGGGTGGTGGGGTCAGTGGTAGAGTTTGTTATACTGTATTTTGCTCTTCACTTTCACACACAAACGCACACACACGTGCGCGCAAGCACACACACACACACACACACACACACACACACACACACACACACACACACACACACACACACACTGACAAACACACACGCACACACATGCACACACACACACACACACACACACACACACACACACACACACACACACACACACACACACACACACACACACTTTACTGTGCCTGTCTGTCTTTTGGGGTAGACATTGAACATCTTCAGTGAAGTTCTCCCTCAGAAATCAGCGGGGGTATAAAAGGAAGGAGGAAGGGAGCAGGCCTCCGGGTCCTTTGATCCAAGAACTGTGCGTGATTGGAAATGAGCGGAAGACAGGGACTACGGGCGTATGAAGGGGAGTGGCGGGTTGGGATGGGGGGATCGAGAGGTGGGGGGGTGGGGGTGGGGGGGGGGGGGGGGGGGGGGGCGATGGGTGGGAGGAGGGAGGAGCGGTGAGGCTGGGGCGACTATCAGACTGTGCCCACTTCACACCTTTTATAGCATCCTCTGCTGTCTGCAAGCTTTCCTGTCACCTCTCTCCTCTTTGACTTTTTGTTTCTGCTAGGCCGACATAGAGAGAAGCGGACTGTCTGCTAGTAGTGTGTGTGTGTGTGTGTGTGTGTGTGTGTGTGTGTGTGTGTGTGTGTGTGTGTGTGTGTGTAAACACCATATCAAATGTTCTGTTCCTGATCAAGAGCAATGCTCAGGCTTTGATCTCTATAGGTCATAGTTGTGCGTGCTGACTCACATTACATTAACAACATTTTTTTGTTATTTGATTAGTGATATTTTGGTCTTGGCCTAGAGTTATTTCTTTCTGAAATCCTAGGAGTGCAATATCTTGTGTAATTTGATCATTTTTTGTGAAATAGATTTCGTTCTTCACCGAGGCTTGAATTAGTTTGACATTTTTTTTCATGTGAGAAAAAAAAAATATTAGATGAAAGCAGTTTCATTAGAATTGAGGGCTCAACCCAATCGGATTGGCATGGCCTAAGTAGACGTATGCTATGTTGGCAGTGTAATTGCAGTGCTTAATTCTCCATTGTAAATGTTGCAATCTCGATTTTGTTGTGCATTTTATACTGAGTTCCACTTCCACTATGGCTTCTTTAGAAAATAACAGTGCTTTGCAGTGATTTGTCTATTGGTTGTTTACCAAAACGT
>JADBJO010003199.1:131250-133750 GCA_016801955.1 Conus betulinus
TGTCTCTATTTCTGTCTCTCTCTATTTCTGTCTCTCTGTCTGTCTGTTTCTCCCTTCCTCCCTCTCAGAGCATCCTTCCGTCAGTCTGTCTCTTTCTCTGCCTGTCTCTCTGTCTGATTGTCTATCCATCTGTCCGTCCATCTTCCTGTCTGTCTGTCCGTTTCCTTCCGTCTCTCTCTCCGTCCTCTCTCTCTCTCTCTCTCTCTCTCTCTCTCTCTCTCTTCTCTCTCTCTCTCTTCTCTCTCTCTCTCTCTCTCTCTCTCACACACACACACGCACGCACATGCAGGCACGCATGCACGCGACGCGCGCATGCATGCACGCACGCACGCACCCCCCCCCCCCCCCTCACACACACACACACACACACACACACACACACACACACACACACACACACACACACACACACATTGCCCTGGCTATTAGTACGCTTCATGTGGAAAGCTGTAAATATCAGAGTTTGAATACGAGAGAGAGAGAGAGAGAGAGAGAGAGAGAGAGAGAGAGAGAGAGAGAGAGAGAGAGAGAGAGACAGACAGACAGACAGACAGACAGACAGACAGACAGACAGACAGACAGACAGACAGACAGACAGAGAGAGTGTTATGGAGATAACGGAACAGCTGTGTTGGACGTAAAATATAGATTGTTAAAGGAGACTAGGCGACCTTTGCACCCAGGTAATGAGTTAGTTACACTTCTGTCAGATGTAAAAGGGTGCTCCTTTCGATGAAGATTCCGACAAAAATGGCACACACACTGTGTTCGATACTGTTTCATTTTTTTTTATCACGATCACATTTATCAACAAGCATACATATATGAATATTAATTCACGGTTCAGTTGAGACACACGTATACTCATAGACGGTTATCTTGTTCATATTTCGAAATCATGTGCATGTAAGATACACGCCAGTAGACATGCACTGGAAATATAATATGCCCCTCTGTATCCACATGAATAGATACGCAAAGACTCCTGCACACACATTGAATTTCGAAATAATTATTCATACTATGATGTCTTTTAAAACCAGACTGAATTTCAAAATAATGTAGATTAGAATTAAATCAATATGTGTCTTGCCAAAATTTGGATAAAACCATGTATTTTGGGTTAAGGGATGAACATTGATATTTCATTGGTCTCGTAATTTTCTGATCCCCCCCCCCCCCCCCCCCCAACTTCCCTAGTCCCACCCAACTCCCCCGCCCGCTCATTCTCTCCTCTTAATTTATAAGCTAGTAGTCGATTGTGACTTTGGTCATTCCAGCGATATAAAGCAGAAATTTCCTTTCTTCTGGCTTCGGTGCCTGAAAAGAAAAGCAAAGGCTATAACAGAATAAGGTAACAGTCCTTTTTCTGGAACATTCTAGTCCACGTCCTTCGTTTGCTAGTGAGCAAGGAGTGAGTAAGTTCGATGTACTCAAACAGTATTGGCCAGATGTATTCATTATGAGCCGTAAACTTTCAGTCTTTCAGGTATACATTGTTCGTTCTAGTTATACGTAAGGTCTTTAGATATAGGGATCATTCTAGTTGGTCATACTTGAGCTGTATTCGTGTACGACTTGTTTACCTCTGTTTAGCTTTTAATCTTTAGCAATGTATGTGTCACCAACCCGTATTTTACCCATTCATACCTTTTAAAGAGTGAAGAAACTCCATGGTGCATTCCATGTCATGTGCCACTCACAATGAAAACATATTCTTTTAGAGTGTTAGGACTTGCATGATGTGAGACACAAACATTTTACGGCAGATTCCATGAAAACCTTGTTCACAGACGTTCTGCCTGACGCGATCTTTGAGTTCTTGAAAGAGATTAACATTTTTCATCGGATCTGAGATTTTACAGTCGAAAGATTTTATAACAAACTTTCGGATGGGTTTTTTCGATGTGCTTTACAGAATTGTGTGAATGAATGACTTGTGAGTTGATTTTAATGTGGCGACAGCCCTGATGTGGCCCTTTGTAGTCGGCTGGGCTGTAAACAACATGATCTTATCTTACCTAATTCTTTTAGCTGTTTTTCGAACGTCTGTTCGGCACTGTCAGATAACCTGATCCTTCTCCATTTCTGCCTCCACCCCCACTTCCGCCCCCACACCCCCACCTCCAATCCCATCCCAGCCCCATCTTTCTTGTCTCCATCATCGTTTTCTTCTTTCCTTCCGTCATTCTCAGTTCTTTCCTCCGGTGCATCCGACACTCCCTGTCATCGCTGTCTTTTTTTTCTCCCCTAACCTCATCTCTGTCTCCTTCCTTCCTTCCTTTCTTCCTTCCTTCTTTCTTTCTGTTACGTCTCGTTTAACTCCTTAGCTGTCTGCTTCTTCCTTCCTTCCTTCCTTCCTTCCCTTCCTTCCTTCCTTCCTTCTTCTTCCTTCTTTCCTTCCTTCCTTCCTTCCTTCCTTCCTTCTTGTCTTCATTGTTGACTTTTGTACTTTCTCTTCCAGTCTTTCTTGTATGTGCATTATGGGCAGTGTGTGTGC
>JADBJO010003199.1:153750-161250 GCA_016801955.1 Conus betulinus
TTCCTTATTTTATTGCTGAATCTCACTCTGTCTCTCTCTCTCTCTCTCTCTCTGTCTCTCTCTCTGTCTGTCTGTCTGTCTGTCTGTCTGTCTGTCTGTCTGTCTGTCTGTCTGTCTCTCTCTCTCTCTCTCTCTCTCTCTCTCTCTCTCTCTCTCTCTCTGTCGAATCGGATGTGCTATGTATGTTGATTAGAATGTTTATTGACATTTTGTACTGCCCCACCCCCACCCCATCCACCCCCCCCAGACCCCCAGATAGCCCCCCCCCCCCCCCCCCCCCTCCCCCCGCCCCCCCACCCCCCCCCACCACCCCCCCCCAGACCCCCCCCCACCCACCCCCCCCCCCCCCCCCCCCCCCCCCCCCCCCCCCCCCCCCCCCCCCCCCCCCCCCACCCCCCCCCCCCCCACCCCCCCCACCACACACACACACAACACACACACACACACACACACACACACACACACACACACACACACAACACACACACACACCACACACACACACACACACACACGCACGCACGCACGCCGCACGCACGCACGCACACACAACACACACACACACACACACACACACCACGAGACACACACACACACACACACACACACACACACACACCACACACACACACACACACACACACATACACACACACACGCACACCACCACAAAACACACACACACACACACACACACACACACACACACACACACACACACACACACACACACACACACACACTCGTGCGCGCGCGCGCGCGCGTATAGACACAAGGCTTGAAAGAAGAAGAAAAAAAAAAGAGGCAGGAATGTAAAGGGCAAAGGTTTCTCCAATTCAGACGGAGGAAGAGGACGTAAAGGAGAGTGTCCTTTTGACCCATAAGTGGGCCTTACTTTCAGTGATGGAAAAACGATGTCTCTAATGAGTCTTGCGTATGTTGTCAAACGCTCAGACTTCTTTAAAGTTTGCTTTTATTGCCAAACTTATTTCTGTTTGCTAGATCGTCACTAGAGCCGCCGCCGACACCACCCCTCCCCTTCCCCCGCCTCCCTCTCTTGTTCCCCACCTCTTTCGGTTTTAAAAAAAAAAAATAGACAGTGATGGTTGTCTTTCTTTACTGTTGTTGTCGTTGTCGTCGTCGTCGTCATTATCATCATCAGCAGCAGCAGCAGCAACAACAGCAGCATTATCCTCCTCCTCCTCCTCCTCCTCCTTCTCCCCCTCCTCCTCCTCCTCCTCCTCCTCTCCTCATCATTTCTTCTTCTTCTTCTTCTTCTTCTTCTTCTTCTTCTTCTTCTCTTCTTCTTCTTCTTCGTCTCCTCCTCCTTCGACGATTCTGGTACGTTTTTTTAGAAAATGTATTTTGAATAGACATGTGAAAGTTTTTTTTTGTTTTTTTGATGACATGTGAGTTTATTTTAACGTGGTGACAGCCCTGATATGGCCCTTTGTGGTCGGCTGGGCTATAAGCAACATTATCTTACCTCCTCATCTTCCTCTTTGTCTTCTTCTTCTTTTCCTTTTCTTCCGTGTCACTCACATACACACAACAGACCAACAGACTTAGACACACATGCTCATGGGCTCAAATGCACGCACACACACACACACACACACACACACACACACACACACACACACACACACACACACACACACACACACAACACACACACACACACACACACACACCCCCACCACCACCACCACCACCACCACCACCACCACCACACCACCACACACACCACACCACACCCAACCACACCACCACCACCACCACCACCACCACCATCACCACACCACCCACACACGTAGTATGCGTACCTTCCAAAATCACTACACGTGGAAAATTAGCTTAGTATAACTTAGTATTATCATACTATCATTTTGAATTTAGTAATTTTCTTTTATTTCGATTATCCTTTGTCTCATTTATTTTTCTTTCTGGGGACTCATGTCTTTGGACAAAGGCTTTAAAGTGTTCCAATGGAACAGTAGATCCATCTCACTACTAGCCATGACCAGTTAGTTCAACATCTCGTACATGAAAAATATAATGTGTTAGCCTTGCAATCACTGAATGTACGAAAAGATAAATTGCCCAAGCTTTGTCATTATTACTATCCCTCCAGTCATCCAAAAGGTGGATACCAACGAGAAAGTCAGTGTAGCCATTTATATCGAAGAAGGCGTAAAGTACACGCCGTGTATTAGTCCTGTTCCACCAGACATTCCAGGGTCACATTCTTGCGCTGTTAAAGTCCAGGTTGGCTCAGACACATTAACGATTGTGTCAGTTTATCTGCCGCAAGGGCCCAATGATGCAAATACCGAATGGCTTCGTACCTTGCGGACAGATCAAAACAACAAATTTCTAATCACTGGAGATTTTAATGCTCATTCTCCATTTTGGGAAAAAGACTGCCAATTAGTAACAAATAACCGATTCATTGAGAACCTGGTGGACTCATCTCTTTATCTGTTGAATGACGGCAGAATAACGCGCATCCCCGACAATCCTAAACACAAACCAAGCGCTATAGATCTAACGTTAGTCTCTCCAGATCTAGCAACTATATGTGATTGGAATACCCTTGATGACACATTGAACAGCGATCACATACCTATAATCATCAATTTTGAAAACGCAAGATCTGAACCGACTGATCAGACTCGAGAAAAAGTTCCAAAATTTAACTATAAGCTGGCCAACTGGAATACGTTTTCAGAATTATTAAGAACGTTTCAAATAAACTGTGATGACGTTACCACCCAAGATATTGACAAACTATATTATCTCTTTCAAAACGCTTTGCTGTCTGCCGCAAATCAGTCAATTCCAAGGATAAAATCTATGGTTTCTAAAAAGCATTTGGGCAATGTCTGGTGGAATGAAGCTTGTGAGCAGGCAAAAAAGGAGAAAAAGTTAAAATTAAAAGCATACAAACGAAATAAGTGCGCTGAAAATCTTCTTGAGAAAAAGAAAGCAAAAATAAATTGAATAGAATTATAGCTCAGGCAAAGCGACAATACTGGTCATCTTTTTGCAAACATGAAGTATCTAATTTCAAAGACTTGCAAAAAGTATGGAAAAAATTAAAAACAATGAAAAATGGAATTAAACTTCCACAATACTCTATCAAACTCGGTAAATCTAATTTCCCTTCAAATTCTGATAAAGCTGAAGCTTTTGTTGACATGTTTGCCAAAAACAGCAGCATGAATAGTTTGACAGAAAAAAATAGATCATATCGGGAACAGAGGATAAGCATTATATAAGTAGTAATAAAGATCCTGGGAATAACCACTACCTAAACGCTCCTATAACACTACAAGAAGTTCAAGAATGTCTTAGTAAATTAGGCAGCAAGAAAACTTCAGTCGGCCTTGATGGTATTTCGAATGAAATGCTACGCCACCTACCAGCAAACGTTGTGCAGTTCCTCCATTTGTTTTTTTCAAAAATGTTGGAATGATGGTAAAATACCTCGGTTATGGAAACATTCCATTATCGTTCCTATATATAAACATGGAAAACCTCGCACTGATATAAACAGTTACCGCCCCAATTGCCTTAACATCCCATACCTGTAAATTAATGGAACGAATCGTACTAAATAGATTATCTTATTACTGTAAGAAGCATGATGTCATACCGATTAACCAAGCTGGATTTCAAACTGGCAGATCCACAGTAGAACACCTAGTCAAACTTACAACTCAAGTGAAACAACAATTTGCAAGACGAAAGAACATACTAGCTACATTCTTTGACGTAAAAAAAGCTTATGATCAAGTATGGCATAGTAGACTATTATACAAATTAAAAAACTGTTGGAATTAGCGGTAACATGTATAATTATGTTCAAGAATTCTTAGAACATAGATCAATTCAAACAAAAATAGAACATACTTATTCAAATCCGAGAACATTGCAAATGGGACTGCCACAAGGTTCAGTAATATCTCCTATCTTATTCAATATTTTAATGGCAGATTTACCCAAAGGCTTATCGAAAGGCACAGAATTAGCTCAATTTGCTGATGATATATGCCTTTGGATGAGAGTAACCATGAAACGAATAACCCCTTCGAGGTCGCTGAACTACATAAAAGCTTTATACCAACGAGAACTCGATAAAATAAATGTATTTTTACAACAAAACGGGCTCACACTTTCTTTAGAAAAACACATATAATGCTTTTCAATTCTGGGTATGACCCAGAAAGCTCCCAGTTTTTACTTTAGATGGCATTGAAATAAAAATATGTTAAATCAGTAAAATTCCTAGGTATAATCTTAACTTCTAAACTGTCATGGAACCAGCACATTGACCACATATTAAATAAAGCACGGAAAAGTTTAAACTTTCTTAAGATTAAACAAGCAACCATGGGGCCAAGACGCTTCGACTTAATACCTCTGTCAACCGCTCTAGTGCGATCTAGGTTAACCTATGCTCAGGAAGTATTTTTCAGCGCACCACAATATCTGTTAAATAAATTGCAGAGCATTGATTGCAAGGCTTACAAACTCGCTCTTGGTGTTCCCACACATACATCCAACTTAGGAACATACAATGAGATTGGAGTTCTACCTCTCAGCGAGGTTCGAAAAGTAGCTGCGTCGAAGTTTGTTCTGAAAGAGTTTAACACAGAAAAATTTCTGTTCAAAAGAAGTTTGTTTAAATTCTGAAAAAGATTTTGGAAGACGAGCTAGAGGAATACAATCTACAAAATCAATCTACTCGTATACTTCTAACCTTATCAGAGATTCCAACATAAATAGTAATGAAATCGCTGTTAAACCATCCTTTTCACCAGTACCAAGATGGGAACAAACAAAGGCCTCCTTTGATACGATTCATTCAGATTTTGTCAAAAAAAGATTCACCCAACATACTAAAAATTTCCGTATGCTTACACCTGGAAAATCAGTACAAGAACCACCTAAAAATTTTCACAGACGGCTCAGTGCTAGAAGACAGTAGGACAGGGGCAGCTTTTGTAATACCTGACTTAAACGTGGAGAAAATACCATTTGGCAGAAATTTTTCGATTTTTAGTGCCGAGCTAGCCGCCATCCTAATGTCCTTAAATTATATTCTTTATCTCCATCTGAATGTCAGTCACGTACTAGTATGTACTGATTCTAGATCTGCTCTTGAAGCAATCCAGTCTTCAAATTCAAAAATCCGTTTGGAGATAATAACAGAAATAAATCATGTTATACATCTTTTATCCGATAAAGGCACATCAGTTAGTTTTTTGCTGGGTCCCCTCTCATTGTGGCATTTCAGCAAATGAGAGAGTCGATCAGGCTGCAAGAAAGGCAGCTCGAAATGTTGAAGGTTCAATTCCCCTTAATATTCCTTTGGATTTAACAGAATGCAATATTCTTCTAAACAAAACATCGGATGAAAGTTTCAGAAACTTGATAATGAAATCGGATACTCAGTATTATCAGAGTTGTGTTAAATTTTGTGGCAAAATCAACTCGAAAACCTCGTCAAGCAATCACCTTGCTTCTCTGTCTAGAGAGATTAGAAGTTACTGCACAGAATGCGGTTTAAATTCCCTTCGTACGAAGTTCTGTAAAAACATTAGATGTATGTGTGGAGAAACACTCGGAGTAGGACATCTATTAATCAATTGCCCAAGAGCAAGGGAATTATATCGTCAGTCGGGCGTTTTGTAGTTTCTGACGGATCCAGTCCGTCATCTGTGTCCAAGATTTTGAATGACTACTCTTTTCTTTCCTCAGTTTGTAAATGTTTGTGTTACACAGCCCAGTGGGCATTTACCTTTGATGTTTCTATCCTTTAATATAGATTGTTAATTACTTAGCATTACTTACAGTACTCTTGCTCCACACACACACACACACACACACACACGCTCACACACAAACTCACATCGACACTTTGTCCCTCTATCTGGCCATCTCCAATCTCAACTCATATCATAGGAAATGTTTTTTCATACAATACATTATCAAGAAAGAAACTACACAGTTAATACGTACATTTCATATACTTCAACACATCGTCTGATATCACTTTTAGTGGAAGGACGTTAAACTAAAGAAACTGAACTGAACACACACACACACACACACACACACACACACACACACACACACACACACACACACAAATACGCAGGCACGCGCGCGCACACACACACACACACACACACACACACACACACACACACACACACACACACACACACACACACACACACACACACACACACACACGCACGCACACGCACGCACGCACTCACACACGCACAAACGCACGTACGCAACACGCACACACACACACACACACACACACACACACACGCGCGCGCGCGCGCGCGCGCACGCGCATGCAAGCACGCACGCACACCCACACACCAAACATTAATGTGCCAAGACCTTGCCTAATGAGTCGAGTATTTAGAAACTGGTGCAATTACATTGTTTTGAGAATGTGTGTGTGTGTGTGTGTGTGTGTGTGTGTGTGTGTGTGTGTGTGTGTGTGTGTGTGTGTGCGCGTGCGCGCCTGCGCGCGCGCGCGCGTGTCTGTGAAAGTGTGTGTGTGTGTGTGTGTGTGTGTGTGTGAATATGTGTGCGTGTGTGTGTGTGTGTGTGTGTGTGTGTGTGTGTGTGTGTGTGTGTGTGTGTGTGTGTGTGTGTGTGTGAAAGTTGATTCTCCTCGTTTTCTTTTATACGACAGTCAAGATGCAAGCCAGATGGTTCCAAGCAAGACAGATTGAAATCAAAGCAATGGGACTATCTGAGGTTTGCCAGCTAGCGCAAAGATAGGGTCACAGGTGAGAGCGAAGTTGAAGGTCATGTATTTGCCGACAGTTTGTCTTAATTGCAATGTGAGTCGACTGCAGGCGGAAATCTAAACAAATTTTACATGTAATTAATAGCGAACCGCCACGCTCATCTTGCGCTGAAGTGAATGAAGATAAGTGATTGCCAGTTGATTTCCGTTTTCCTGAATGTTTTTCATCTTGCCTGAAGAAGACCTGAGAGGCCGAAACGCGTCGTGTTTTGTCTTGTGATTCCTTTGTCTACGTTTTTGGCGGGTCGATAGTAATCACGTTTTAAATTTGACAATTTGTGTTTCATCGGTTGAAATCCACCCGAAACAAGAGAAATAATTGGAAGGGAGATGCGTTTTTGATCAATCATCAGTCAGTTTTAACGTTAAATGCTGGCTCAAATTTATGGTAGGCCTCAAAAGGCCAGATGCATCACGTAGTGTTTTAGTGCAAAATCGTTGTTGTTGTGTCTCGTTCGTCATTTCTTCAGATGGATTCCCCCGTCTCCTCGACAAAGGGGGCAGTAGTACGTCGCAGGTCCTCCAGTCCTCCGTTTAGAGCATCCGGGCCACTGGGATTGGGTACAAAATCGTTACAGTGGCGTGTGGCCATTGACTGTATCTTTCATCTTCTGGATATTCTGTGCACTAAATTCCACTTTTCTGGCATGCTCCTG
>JADBJO010003199.1:166250-168750 GCA_016801955.1 Conus betulinus
CTTTTGTCATGCAAACCTTCAATGTTCTATAGAAATGGCATGGTGGTAAGAAATGTATTAAGATGGCATGGTTTCTGTACGGAACACAACTTATGTAGGTCTGTATAAAGTGCCATTGTTGTCGTTTTGTATTCGTGCAGTTATGGACATATTTTGGAATACTGAGTTGTAAATCTTTAGTGCTGAGTATATCACTTAGGCATTGTTCACATAATTCAGGTCTTCTATACCAGATTATTGTTGTTCTGTTTAGGCACTGTTTATATAATTCAGGTCTTCTATACCAGGATTATTGTTGTTCTATTAGGCATTGTTGATATAGTTCAGGTCTTCTATACCAGGATTATTGTTGTTCTGTTAGGCATTGTTTATATAATTCAGGTCTTCTATACCAGGATTATTGTTGTTCTGTTAGGCATTGTTTATATAGTTCAGGTCTTCTATACCAGGATTATTGTTGTTCTATTAGGCATTGTTGATATAGTTCAGGTCTTCTATACCATGATTAGTGTTGTTCTGTTAGGCATTGTTTATATAATTCAGGTCTTCTATACCAGGATTATTGTTGTTCTGTTAGGCATTGTTTATATAGTTCAGGTCTTCTATACCAGGATTAGTGTTGTTCTGTTAGGCACTGTTTTTATATAGTTCAGGTCTTCTATACCATGATTAGTGTTGTTCTGTTAGGCATTGCTTATATAGTTCAGGTCTTCTATACCAGGATTAGTGTTGTTGTGTTAAGTGTAGCCTTGGCAGCTGAGAAACTGTTTATCTCTGACCACATCATATGCGGTCCAGTTTCCGTTTTCCTTTGCGACGTTTGTGTATGTATCCCATTATGTCTAAAGGTTGCGGGAATTTCAGAAGTTAGTATTTTTATGTGTCTGTGTATGCATGCGCGTCAGAAGTTAGTATTTTTATGTGTCTGTATGTGCATGCGCGTGTATGATTGCTGTAAACCTATCTATAGTAATACAAAGGCAGACATGCATATCTCTGTATGTGCCCTATTTGTTTGAGAACTCCCCTTATTCTCCCCTCATCCCTCCCCCCTCACCTCCCTCAACCCCTTTGTCTGTCTGTCTGTCTGACTGTCTGTCTGCCTGTCTCTTTCCCTTCTTTCTGTCTGTCTCCACCCTCTCTCTCTCTCTCTCTCTCTCTCTCTCTCTCTCTCTCTCCCCCTCCCTTTCTCTCTCCCTCGCTGTTTCTGTGTGTTTGCATGTTTCTGTCTCTTTCCATTTCTCTCCTCTCTCTCTCTCTCTCTCTCTCTCTCTCTCTCTCTCTCTCTCTCTTATACTCTCTCTCTCTCTCTCTCTCTCTCTCTCTCTCTCTCTCTCTCTCTCTCTCTGTGCCAACAGATGCCTTCCTATCCATATCTCATTCAAAAGCTCTTTCACACACTGTTTATGCGTTGGAACTTTTCGTATCACCTTTTCAGGGTTGACTCAAGGGAGGCGGGCAGATGAACTCACTGGCGGTATTGAGTGACTTCCCTTACGATCAGAGTGGAAACCGCCAGACGTCAGGGATTCCTGATGTTCATAGGTTTGGAATCAAGTTGGCAGCTGCACCTTCTGTCCAAGCTTTTCCCTCGCATGTTTGGAATCCCAGGGATGCCATTACCAGACAAAGACAGGGAAAAAGAAAGCGCAGTTTCAGAAGTTTCTGGCACGAACTAAAAACTCATTTTGGAAACAAAGGTTCTGTTTCTGCTGTGGCTGCAAATTACTGCCTGAATGAATGGGACTCACGTGACAAAAAAAGAGAAGACATGAAGGGGGAAAGAGAGAGAAGATGGCAAAAGGTAGTTTTTTGCTAAAACATTGTGTAAGCGAGTGAAGCTGGTTTAAAATCATTACAGACCATCCACAAGACCAAGAAGAGAGATTACGGTTTGCTTATCTATGCTGCAATGGATCGGGAAGGATAACAAATCATTACACAGAATAATGGGAAAAGTTAGCATCTGACTCAGCCTCAGACTTTGGTTGTCACGCAAACCCACCATCGTCTAAAGAAACAATTTGGTGACAAAAAAATAGGTTAAGAAGCATTTTTTTTCTGCCCAGAACCTAATTTGTATGGGCCTCTACAAAATGGTATTATTGTTGTTGTTCGTATTCATGTAAATGTTGAGATGTTTTCGAATACTGATCTGCAAATCTTTGTTGTTAGGTTTTGGTACAGGGACGCTGTCTATATAATTTAGGTCTGGTATATCATGAGATTGCTGTTCTGTTGATTTTAGTCTTGACAGAGGCGAAACTGTTCAGAAAATGAGTTTTTATATCCGGCCATACCACATGCTATCCAGTTTCTGTCTTTTTTTGGCAACGTTTGTGTACCTACCCCATACAGTTTTAGATTGTGAGCATTTACGAGAATTAGTATTCTTGTGTGCGTGGTGTGTGTGTGTGTGTGTGTGTGTGTGTGTGTGTGTGTGTGTGTGTGTGTGTGTGTGTGTGTGTGTGTGTGTGAAAGTAATAATAGTATTTGTGGT
>JADBJO010003199.1:173750-178750 GCA_016801955.1 Conus betulinus
ATTCCGATATAAAATGATTTCTCTACTCTTAAGTTTATCAATGCACGAACCGTTTGTTTGTGCACGAACCGTATATTTTCAAATAATTTGAATAGTTCTTTTCAACATGGCATTTGATATAGCTTGCTAATATGTTTATGTTTTCATCTTTTTTCATATTAGTATGTTCAATATCAAAATGTGCTTATTAAGCTCCCATGGTGGTATAGGAGGAAAATAACGTCTAATGGATAGAGCATCGTTATCGATTGAAACTCCGGAGTCAGTAATGCTTTTTGACATATACGTTGCCAGAGTTTTTTGAGAAGCTATAGATGTTGCTCTTTTAGGAAAATCAATATCTGACCTCATTTTTATTTCAGATCTAATGTGCGTTTTATTAGCTGTACTCTTGATAACAAATTTACAACACGCTAACTCTCTGTATTCATCTAAGGGAAAACATCTGCGCTTCGTAATACGTAGGAGAAGATAATGCATGTACTGGAAGGCCAAGTGCTAATTTCAATGCCTTGCATTCAATACTTTCAAGCTTTTTCAATAGGTATTTGGGAGCGCTAAAGATTACTTCTTGGGCATATGTTATTTTCGACCTCATTAAAGATTTACATAGAGTTATCAGTGCAGATGAATTCTGTCCCCATTTTTCTTTAGAGATAATTTTAAGGAAATTTAATATTTTCCTCGCCTTTGTTTAATAAGTTAATAAGTGTGTGTGTGTGTGTGTGTGTGTGTGTGTGTGTGTGTGTGTTGTAAGGTGTGCATGTTTGTTTGTGTGTGTGTGTGTGTGTGTGTGTGTGTGTGTGTGTGTGTGTGTGTGTGTGTGTGTTGTGTGTGTGTGTGTGTGTGTGTGTGTGTGTGTGTGTGTGTGTGTGTGTGTGTGTGTGTTGGGATCAACAAAGTGGTTCTGATTTGGAGTCAGTGGTTTGCATCTGTTGTGCAGTGGGCCAGCGTAGGGAATTCTGTAACACTTGTGTTCTTTTTTTCATCCTTTTCTAGTTGTTGGAAATGTGATTTCTTAAGTGTGTGTGTGTGTGTGTGTGTGTGTGTGTGTGTGTGTGTGTGTGTGTGTGTGTGTGTGTGTGTGTATGTGTGGTGTGTGTGTGTGTGTGTGTGTAAGGTGTGCATGTTTGTTTGTGTGTGTGTGTGTGTGTGTGTGTGTGTGTTTTTGTGTGTGTGTGTTTTTGTGTGTGTGTGTGTGTGTGTGTGTGTGTGTGTGTGTGTGTGTGTGTGTGTTTGTGTGTGTGTGTGTGTGTGTGTGTGGGGTATGTGTGTGTGTGTGTGTGTGTACTAGTACAAAAATCACTTTCAGCCTCTTCATGATAAGATGAAGTCCTTCAAGCTTCCGTTGACTTTGTCAAATGTTTTTAATCCCAGTTATGAGAACGGCTGGAGCCTGGCAATGTTGGCTGTTTACTCTTATTAAATCTCATCCACTTGGAAGATATTTTTAATTCTTCCACCGCCCCACCCTCTCCTCGATGCCTCCCTCCCCCCTAACAGGTTTTGTTTGTTGTTTTTGTGTTTTTTTAGAACCAATTCGCGAAATTTTTGAAACGTTTAAAATCTTATTCAAGGCATATTCCATATCAGTATGGTTCGGCGTCTAATTTGCACGTAGAGCAAGGCTTTTCATCCCCCCCCCCCCCCCCCCCCCCCCCCAATCTTCCTCCCTCTTCTCCCCTTCCCCAATCCATATACATCCATAAGCTGTTCGACTCTTACGAGTAATATGTCTGCCAGTTCCATACTTAATGACCCTTGACTACCATGTATTGGATATACATGTAGTCACACAGAATTGGGTTTCTGAATTCCGGTATATATGGGCTCTCAGTGTGCGTGTGCGCGCGCGCGCGCGCGCGCGCGTGTATGTGTGTGTGTGTGTGTGTGTGTGTGTGTGTGTGTATGTAGAAATTATCTCCTCTATAGGCTTATTGCTTTGATGTTTGGACAAACGAACGAATGAACGAAGTTTAATGCTGTTAGGCTGTAAAAGCCCTTTAAGCAAATCGGCGGGATGTACAATAACAAAACGCGACTCAATTTCGATTTTATTAACATGGAAACCACAGCAATATCCTGTTTTTTCACTTTACGTGATGAAATCATGAACGAGAAAATGTCACTGGTGTTCACTGTCAGTTCTGTAGACGACGGTCACCCCAGGTAAAACTGGATCAGTCCGTGGACAGCGTGCAGCACATGCTTGGGTCTCTGCATGCTGCGTGTTGCCGATGCGTCTTCCTTTCCAAATGCAGGACAATTTAAGACATTCCTCTTATGACATGTGTCTTTCTTCCTGGTTGTTAAACCAGAAAAAGCGATCGTCTTCCGAACACGGATCGCAGGAATATTCTTGAAGGTCGTCGTCTGATTCACACAGCAGCACACTTACATCATCCGTTTGATGGAACACATCCTTCCGAAATACTTTTTTGTCTATAGCTTGCTCCAAACTTGTGTCGATGTCGACTGGTGGATTTCTGGGCCCCTGCTGTTGCGCACCGACGGATCGGGGGGCGAGCACCGAAGCGTATCCTGAATGGGCGTGGATGTGTATGTGCGTGCGCGCGTGTGTGTGCGTGCATGCGTGTGTTTTATGAGAGTGAATGCATGTGTGTACGAGTGCTCGAGTATGAGTGTGTGTGTGTGTGTGTGTGTGTGTGTGTGTGTGTGTGTGTGTGTGTGTGTGTGTGTGTAAGTCTGTGTGTGAGTGTGCAAGTTTGAGTGTATGTGAGGGTATGGGTGTGTTCGTATTGAGATGCGTGTATTTGTGTATTTATGTAAGTGGGTACTTTTGTGTGTGTGCGCGCGGGCACGCGCGTCCGTATGTGTATGTGTATGTGCGTGAGTACGCACGCGCGCATGTGTGTGCGCTTGTGTGTGTATGTGTGCGCGCGTATTTTGGTGTGTTAATTATGCTCTTTGCTTTGAATGAAAAACGTTGGTATTCTGTTCATAATGTTTTTTCTTAATGTCAGTACAACTTTGAGTTAATCTGACATATGTGTGTGTGTGTGTGTGGTGTGCGTGTGTTTGTGTGTGGTGTGTGTGTGTGTGTGTGTGTGTGTGTGTGTGTGTGTGTGTGTGTGTGTGTGTGGTGTGTGTGTGCTTTTGTTGAGTGAGTGTGTGTGTGTGTGTGTGTGTGGTCGTGTGTGTGTGTGTGTGTGTGTGTGTGTGTGTGTGTGTGTGTGTGTGTGTGTGTGGTGTGGTGTGTGTTTGCTGGGTGTGGAGAGAGGAGACAGTGAGGGTTTTGTAGTTCTCTGTATGATTCTGTGCTGAATTCATTGTTAATGAAACCAGAACAAATGAATAATGTCAAATGGATTGTGGGTAATTTTCAAACATTAGAGACAGACGAATGATGGAGGAAAAAATGAACCCGAAGGGAAAATTATTTAAGATGAAACTGCTTGTTGTCTGACTGTGTGTGCTTTACACACTGTATGGTGTATCTGTTTGTTTGTCTGTCTGTTTGTCTGTCTGTTTGTTTGTCTCTCTCTCACTCTGTCTCTGTATGTCTGTCTGCCCCGTCTCTCTCTCTCTCTCCTCTCTCTCTCTCTCCTCTCTCTCTTCGTCGGGGGTCTCTCTCTCTCTCTCTCTGTCTATCCATGTTTTTCTGTCTCTGTCTATGTGTCTTTGTGCCTGCCACATTCTTTCTCTTCTTCTGCCTGCTCACATCTCTCTCTCTCTCTCTTCCTCTCTCTCTCATCACTCTCTCTCTCTCTCTGTCTCTCTGTCCTGTCTGTTTATCTCTATGTCTGTCTGTCTGTCTGCCTCTCTCTCTCTCTCTCTCTCTCTGTAAACTTTTTTTGTGATAATACCACGATTCATGCGAACAGCTTAACCTTTATTTGGTGTATAGATTCTTCTAACAATCTGTTTGCCATCTGAAGTGAATGGATACAGTTCGAACCGTATGTAACTAAACGCCAGTAAGAGTAAAGTCATGCTCATGGGCAACCCATGAAAGATTGGTAAAATTTCAAACAGTTATCTTCTATTTTCAGTAACTTTTGGGGTCTATTTGTGTGTGTATTGAAGAAGTGGGACGATCATCGTGTTCTAGGCAAAGTAACTTACGACAGGCTTTCATTGACAACCCACAACAACGCGTTGTGCAAAAAAGGTACAGATACAAATACAACAGTTTATGCAGGATGGATTTTCTCTTTTCTGCATGAAAAAAAAAATTACTTAATAAAGAGAGAGAGAGGTGGGAGAGAGGGAGAAAAAAAAAAAAAAGAAAAGACGAGGGCGTGTGCCTGCGGGGAGAAGAGAGAGAGAGAGAGGAGGAGGAGAGAGAGAGAGAGGAGAGAGAGAGAGAGAGACCCCCGAGAGAGAGAGAGAGAGATCACATGAAACATCACACGACCTGGATAAACCTAAAACGATAACACAAGCAAGTAGAGCTTAGCATCTAAGCGCACCGCCATCCCACTCCCCAACCCCCACCCGACCACCACCACCCCCTCCACAACCAGCTGCCCCCCCACACCCCACCCCCTTCAAAAAAACAAACAACAACAAAAAAAAAAACAAAAAAAACAGATCCTTTCAGAGATAAAAGAGCTCTCCCTGAGCGGCTTAGAAGCCATGGCAGTGAAACAGAAGACGACAAGATAAGGGATGGGAGTGACCTCTGATCCGTTCCGTCAACTGGTAAACACTGTCTGGGAGATGAAGGCCCCGTCTGTTTCAGTTTGGGATGCACGCTGTCTATGTCACAGAGCTGGCATTGCAGTTGGGATCAATAAGACGGTATATTGATGGGAAGACAGTTTGGGTTGCATGTGGGTAGTTGCAGTGGAGCAGGAGGTGTGTGATTTTGAGTGCGCGTGCGCGTGCGCGCCCGCGCGCGCGCACGTGTGTGTGTGTGTGTGTGTTGTGTGTGTGTGTGTGGTGTGTGTGTGTGTGTGTGTGTTGGTTCTCTAAGGTTTGGTCTTTGTTCAATTGATCTCTCTCCCTCTTCACCTCCCACGGATGGTAGAGCTCAT
>JADBJO010003199.1:196250-198750 GCA_016801955.1 Conus betulinus
CACGAAACGTGGAACCGAAGCCGACAAGATAAGGGGTAGAGTGACATCTGATCAATTCCTTCAAGCGGTTTAAAAAGGATTGCTAGAGACGAAGGTCGTTTTGTCCAGTGTGGTTTGCTGTCTCTGAAGACTGACAGGCAAGACAGCTAGCATTTACATGGTGGATCTGTTTGTGGCTTAGCGTGAGCTGCATTTTGTGACGTGCAAAAGGAGCAGGGTGTGTTTCATATGCATGACATTTTTTTCCATTTCCTTGTTTGATATATGAGATGCCTATGTGTGTGGGTTTCGGCTGATAGGGGGGAGTTGGGGGGGGGGGGGGGGCAAAAAAGAGAGAAAGATGAGAAAGAAGAAAAAAAAAAGAAGAGAGAGAGAGAGAGAGAGTTAGCGAGTGTTAAGATAATGTTGCTTATAGTCCAGCCAACCGCAGAGGGCCATATCAGGACTGTTACTGAGCTGAAGTTAGCACTCAAGTCTGAGAGAAAGGGGAGAGAGAGAGAGAGAGAGGGGGGGGGGGAGGGAAGAGAAAAGAGAGAGAGAGAGAGAGAGAGAGAGAGAGAGGAATGCTTGCATATGTATGTGTGTATGTTTGTGTGTGTGTGTGTGTATGTGTGTGTGTGTGTGTGTGTGTCGCGCGCGCGCGCGCGCGCGCGCGTGCGTTTAGAGCAGTAGTGGTGGTGGCAGATGAAAAGACCAACAAGATTGATACATTGACCTAACCAATTACTCTCCATGACCTCCACGTTTATTACTGTGGATAAATACCGGCAAGTGCACATGCATTCCCAGGTGTTCCATTCGACACCCCTTAGACCACACAGCTGCAGTTGTGAAATACAGAAATCCAGTAAAACCAGTTAGGACAGAAAAAAAGAGGTTATCTTTTTGTCTGAATGTTTCCTTTCCGCCAGCCCATCTGACTGCCAGAATGAAGGGGGTGGAGGTGAAGAAGATAACTGTGGGGGTAGGGGGGTGGGGGGTGCTAGTCAATGCAGTTTGAATCCATGCCAGATCCTCCATCACACACATAGGAAATGGGACAAACTCTGCTTTTATTAAACACTCTCCCCCGTCCCCCATGCCACCCCCAGCCCTCGAGGGGCTGCTTTCTAATCAATAAGGAAAAAATGCGAAGGGGGAGACGTGCACATGTCTGTGTGCAATAGCCTTTTGCTTTTACTTAGGTGAACAATCCTGCGCTCTCTCTCCTCTCTCTCTCTCTCTCTACTCTCTATTCTCCTCCTCTTTCTCTCTTGCTTTCTTTCTTTCTCCATTTCTGTCTTTATTTTCCCCCTTTCTCTCCTCCCTCCCTATCCACCTTCTCTCCCTCCCCTCCCTCCCTCTCTCATTCCCACTCACTCTGTAACCCCCCCCCCACACACACACACACACATTCACACACACGTCTCTCTGTTTCTGTTTCTCCTGTGCACTCCACTGTTTTCATTTCTATCTTTCCTACCTCACTCTTTCTCTTTGGTCTCTGTCTTACATCGAATACTGTTTGTTCGATTCAAGTGGTTCATGATTGAAAAATCATGATTTCACCCCATGTCAGTTTACTCTCTCTCTCTCTCTCTCTCTCTCTCTCTCTCTCTCTCTCTCTTGTCTATCTCTGTGTCTGTCTGTCTGCTCTACTATGTGTGGCTGTGTGTGTGTTGTGTGTGTGTGTGTGTGGGTGTGTGTGTGTGGGTGTGTGATTTTGAGAGGAGAGGGCGACGCCGCGCGGAGAGAGACCGTGAGAAAAACAGGATGTGTACGGCACCCAGCGAGAGAGAGAGAATGAGGCCCCGAGAGGAGAGGAGAGTGACAGAGAGACGAGAGGAGAGACAAGAGACAGACAGACAGGACAGGACAGACGACAAGAGGGAGAGGAGAGAGAGTGGAGAGGGGGGGAGGGGGGGAGCACATACTACCGATCATGTGACCAGGATGCAGGGGCGGTTACGCAAGACTGCTCACCGACTCCCTATCATCAAAAGACTCCCACAGAAAACCCAGACCCCTCCAGAGATAGAAGACTCTCCCTGAAAGCTTAGAGGGCACTCGGACGTGGAACCGAAGCCGACAAGATAAGGTATGGGAGGGACATCTGAATCAGTTCCCTAAAAGTCAAGTGGTAAAAACGCATGCTGAGACGAAGGCTGTTTGTTCCGGTGTGGTTCGCTGCCTCTGACGGCTAACAGGCAAGACAGCTAGGGTACGAACAAATGGTCAGTTTGGGGTTTGGTGTTGATCTTCATTTTGTGATGGGCAAAAAGGTGCAGGGGTATGGGGATGTGTGAAAAATGTATTGGTATATTTGTCCGTTTCCTTGTTTGATATGTGAGTTCTCCATCTTTGCCTCTGTGTGTGGAGTTTTTGACTGGTGGGAGAGAGAGAGAGAGAGAGAGAGAGAGAGAGCAGAGAGAGAGAGAGAGAGAGAGGAGAGAGAGAGAATTATGTTTTCTACCTAGATGTGCAATAGAGAGAGAGAGAGAGAGAGAGAGACAGACAGGAC
>JADBJO010003199.1:203750-211250 GCA_016801955.1 Conus betulinus
ATTAATGAGCTGATGGAAGTTGGTACCTTGTCCGATCCTCCATCAGACATAGGAAAATAGAAGAGAGTCTGCTTTATTACTCTCCCAACCTCACCATGCTAGACTTCCCTTTCTCTCTCGGGGGGGGGGGGGGGGGGGGGGGGGGTCCCATCTCCGCCTGCAAAGGCTGCTTTCTTATTTCAAAAGAGAGGAAGTAATGGGGAAAAAAAAAGCGTGTTTTCACGTATATTGTGTTGTATCTACTTGCAGTAGAATTCGAACTGGTGATAACACAGAGGCATCTACACCCATGTGTATACGTGGTCTTTTTGATTATGCGTAAACATCCGTATGATCTTGTAACCTGGACCGTAAATGGTCACATACGCTCTCGGGTAAATTTCACATACAGGATTCACACAGAAAACCAGACCCCTTCAGAGATAGAAGACCTCTCTCCCTGAACGGCTTAGAGGCCTTGGGACGTGGAACAGAAGATGACAAGGTAGGGGATGGAATGATCTCTGACTAGGTCTGCTGGCCAGTAAGATTTGCAGGTCTGATGATGGTGTGCCTTTTCCAGAGTGATCTGCTGTCTCTGACAGGTGACAAATCGTATGATTGGGGATCACCGAAGTTGTTGTTCGTCCGTTGAATCGACGAGGACAACCTCAGTCATCTAGGATGTTGAGGGGAGGGGAGGGGTGAAATGTTTTTTGCATATGCAGGTGGCTGGTCAAGCCGATGCGCGCACGGAATGTGCGGTGACAGCTTGGACAGGCAATGTGGGACCCCGGCCCTTGATTGCTGGCGCGGGCTTTCCTTGCCTGTCTCTTTCGTTGCGCTGCAGCTGTCCTCCTTTCTTCAATAAATGGCGCCTTTGTCAATAGAGTAGAGCCACCTAGTTCGAACCCATAGCAGTTTGTTCCCATGTGTCAGGGTTGATGGTTAACAATTTCAAGGATATTTTGAGAGTGTATTTGAAGCGTTTCTTTGACCTCCATGGGAACGCTTTCCCGTGGATCGCTGAAGTAGTTATGAGCCAGACGAAGTTTGGGTGGCCTTTTGTGATACACAGTGTGGCAGTGAGTGAGTGGCATAGTGATCTGTCCTGTTCTTTCTTTGTTAGGTTAGATTTCCATCTTCACCTGGGGGGGGGGGGGGGGGCATTGGGGGGAAGGGGTGGCTGTGGAGTGGAGGGGTAGAGAGAGAGAGTGTGTGTGTGTGTGTGTGGGTGTGTGTGTGTGTGTGTGGTGTGTGTGTGTGTAGTGTGGTGTGATGTGATGTGTGTGGGGTTGTGGTGTGTAGTGTGTGTGTGTGTGTGTGTGTGTGTGTGTGTGTGTGTGTGTGTGTGTGTGTGTGGTGTGTGGTGTGATGTGGTGGTGGTGGTGGTGTGGTGGTGTGTGTGTGTGTGTGTGTGTGTGTGGTGTGTGTGTGTGTGGGTGTGTGTGTGTGTGTGTGGTGTGGTGTGATGTGGTGGTGGTGGTGTGGTGGTGGTGGTGGTGGTGGTGGTGTGTGTGTGTGTGTGTGTGTGTGTGGTGTGTGTGTGTGTGTGTGTTGCCGTGCTGAATGCTTTGTTAATAGAATAAAATTCAGTACACCCACTTTACTCATAAATGTGATGCTGTAAAATCATAACAGAAATCAAGTTACATAAAGAAATAACTCTCTCTCTGTGCCCCCCCCCCCCCCCCTCTCTCTCTCTCTCTCTCTCTCTCTCTCTCTCTCTCTCTCTCTCTCTTTCTGTCTCTCCCCCCTCTCTCTCTTTCTGTCTTTCTTTTATACACACATGCATACGCACGTGCGCACGCACACACACGCACACACACACGCACAAACACACGCGCACGCACGCACACACACACACACACACCACACCACACACACACACACACACACACACCACACACACACACACACACACACACCACACACACACTCACACACATATACACACAACATACTCACAAACGTTCACGCACTCACATACGTACAGACACAGAATTTAGGGAAAAAAAAAAGAGAGGAAAAGAGTAAGGGTTCGTCCAATGCAGGCTGATGTGGACGTAAAGAAGAGTGCTTTCACTAACAAGTGGAACTGGCCTTCTCGGATGAAGAACCAGTGCCTATAATGTGTCTCACCTTTCTCGGCAAAACGCTCAGTCTACTTTAAAGTTTGACTTTATTGCCAGACTTACTTCCGTTTACAGGGACTATCACAGAAGTTCTCTCTCTCTCTCTCTCTCTCTCGTCTCTCTCTCTCTCTCTCTCTCTCTCTCAATCTCTCTCTCTCTCTCTCTCTCTCTCTCTCTGTGGTGCACCACACAGATACGCAAACGCAAACACACACACACACACACATACGCAAAACACACACCACACACCACACACACACACACACACACACACACACACACACACACACACCACACTAACGCACGCATGCACGCAATCGCGCTCACACACACACACACATACACCACACATACACACATACTCTCTCTCTCTCTCTCTCTCTCTCTCTCTTCTCTCTCTCTCTACCTCTCTCTATCTGCCTGATTGTCTGTCTGTCTGTCTCTCTCTATCTGTCTTTCTCTCACTCACTCTCTCTTCTTAACTAACACACACAACACACACACACACACACAACACACAACAACACACACACACACACACACACGCACACACACACATGTATAATATATATTATATATAATATATCTATATATTATATATAGATATATATATATATATATATATATATAATATTATATATATTCACTCACCAATGCGTGTGTCCCTCCCTTTCTTAAATAGTAAAAGATTACAATAATATAAATGATTTTGACTTACGGACAAAGATCGCACGAAGTCTCCTGAAGTCTCCCTTTCAATGGTTCTCATTTTGGGAGCAACAGCTTGATCTGACATGACACCAATCATTTGCAACCTGTCTGATCTCTATGCATCATGCGTCTCTCCTACTTCTCTTGCGTCCCGGTTTGCCTCACTCCTGATAGGTTTACTTCACCAAGTCCATCGCAATCTTTCAAAACTCGCTCAGCTTCCCATTTCCATGTGTTGATATTGATATACACACACGGCTTCTTTCAAATGAGATACTGGATTGTTGTAGAAAGAACATACACTAGCACAGGAAATTCGAATGTGCTGACGGCAAATGATGGTCCTCTCAGGAGGACTTTTGCAATGCTTTGTGGAGAAGTTACAGCTTTTGCATGAAATTTGTGAATCGCTTGCTGAAACATGAAAACATGAAGCCATCGACCATATCCCTGCCACGATTCTTGAAACATGGTGGAAGGCTGCGTTTAGTGATTGATATCCTAAATGCCCATATGCAAAACCGGGTCATTGACTCGATCACTAATTGTCAACCCTTCTCCAAAAGTACAAGCTTGATTAGCAGGAGGAAAGTAATGCTCAAACCCATTCTGAATAGATTCAGCCGCAAAGGCATATACCATAATTTCTTTTTTGACAGGATGGAACACCACAAAAGGCAGAGTAACCATCGAACGGGGTTTTAGTCTACATTCTCCTTTGCAACAGCTATCAGTCTTCTCAGAACTTCAGGAAGGCCGTTAACAGTCTGGCAGGGGCGAGGGGAGGCACTCTCCTGGGTCCACAATTGTGAAAAAACTTAGCATCGAGCAGAACATTATCAACCCCATCCAACAAATGTAGTCCAAAGCCGACTGGTGCTTTGCTCCCACGGTTTGTTTTGGTTATGTTTGTTTGTGTCGTCTTTGGCGATGATTCAGTTCTTCAGTGGGAGTTCGTCGGGGGGGGGCCTGCCTTGCTGTCTCCCTCACGTTTTCACATACCCTGGATCGCAGCATAGACTGACCACAACTTGGATATTGCTTTAAAGCACAGTCAGCAATGTAGGAAAGAGAACATCACAAGCCTTCCCAATTTGCTGATATAGTTATAACCACACCGTAAGGTGGTAGTCAGGTTGAAAACAGAACTCCAAGAAGAGAAGTTTGTTGGTTTGTTGACGCCCCTTGGACTGGATAGGAGGAGTACTGGATAGACATCACACAATGAATTGGCATGGAAGGACAGGAAATCTGAGAGCTGAGGAACACAGTTTGATGGCCCACCCCAACACCACTCTCCGTACTGATATCAAAGTTTACCGGTTAGAGCCCCCAGAGTCTATTTAAACAACCACATACTACCCCTCGGATCCATCGTATCATCGAGGAGCAGGGAATCCAAACCAGACATCGTTTTTAACGCGTGCCAAGGCAGAGACAACCCACAGAGCCGTCCCCAGAGAAAATCAGTGTGAAACGGACAAACGCATCTCTACCAAAGTACAAGGTCAGGCACCTGTGTCACTGGTATATATTTCCATATTCCCGGCGCACATTCAAATCTTGCGACTTTCACAGCAGCAGAATCAGATCTGGAAACAGGAAATCAAGCCCGTGGAAGCCGTTGGAAATGGGAAAGGATATGCGTGGAGGGGCGTGGGGGGAACCAGTGCAGGGAAAGGACACTGATTACACAGAAACACTCTAAACACTTAGATGCAATGCTGCATCTAATTCGGAACAGTGTTGCTCATATCCTCAGGCAAACAAAATAACGAATCATATCGAAGAACCTACTGAATCAATCATAGACAAGAAAATAACATTGTATTCTGGCAAACGTCGTAACACGCGCCCAAATCGTAACCATATCAAGGGCCTCCTTGCTAGAAGATTCTCCAATGGCCTTGCTAAAAAAAATATCGCTAGGGAACCATCGAGGGAGGAAACGAAGGGAGGAGACAGAATAAAAAATCAATTTTCTGTCTATTGCTGAGTTGGACATGGAAACCATTCGGAAAAAAAAAACACAGACCTTGGCTCTTGGAACAACCGACAAGCGTCAGCGGAATCCGGGGTGGTAGTGTAAACGGTTTCTTCCACCTGTTGCATGCTTCCAGTGACTCGTTAGTACTCAGTACACTGTTTTGGTTTTCCTTTGAGATTGTGGCAGGAAGGCTTTGGTTAAGTTTCATGGTTGTAAGAAAAGAAACATGTGAAACACGTCCAAAATCCAGTGCTTGAAAAACCCTCCAGTGTAGGTGTATTCATCAACCGTGGGTATAATGTTTAAATGTCTTCCTGCTCGGGTCATTTTGACTGAATAAAATAAAGCGCAAGTAAGTAAGGTTATCCTTCTCATCGTCTCACCTGCCTCCCCTTCGTAGGGCGTGCTAGGGGCATGCGTGACAAAAAAAAATCGCGCCCCCCCGACCCGCCACCCCTTTTTGTCTATTCCTTTCTTTGCCCTCTCTTTCCCCCCCCCCCCCCCCCCCCCCCCCACCCACCCCCCCCCCACCCCCCCCCCCCCCCCCCCCCCCCCCCCCCCCCCACCCCCCCCCCCCCACCCCCCCCCCCCCCCCCCCCCCCCCCACCCCCCCAAACCCCCCCCCCCACCCCCACCCCCCCAACCACCCCCCCCCCCCCCCCCCCCCACCCCCACCCCCCAACCCCACACGCCACCCCCCCCCCCACCCCCCCCCACCACCACCCCCCCCCCCCCCCCACCCACCACCACACCACCCCCCCCTCCACCACCCCACACAAACCCACAACCCCCCCCCCCCCCCCCCCCCCCCCCCCCCACCCCCCACACCCGCCCACCCCACCACCACACCCCCAACCCCCAACCACCACACCACCCCCCCCCCCCCAACCCCCCCAACCACACCACCCCCCACCCCCCCCCCCCCCCCCCCCCACCCCAACCCCCACCCCCCCCAAAACCCCCCCCCCCCCCCCCCCCCCCCCCCCCCCCCCACCCCCCCACCCCCCCCCCCCCACCACCCCACACCCCCCCCCCCCCCCCCCCCCCCCCCCCCCCCAACCTCCCCCACACCACACCCCCCCCCCCCCCCCACCCCCCCCCCCACCCCCCCCCCCCACCCCCCACCCCCCACCCAACCCCCCCCCCCCCCCCCCACCCCCCCCCCCCCCACCACCCCCCCCCCCATCAACCCCAACACCCCCCCCCCCACCCCCCCCCCCCCCACCCCCACCACCCACCCCCCCCCCCCCCCCCCCCCCCAACGCCCCCCCCCCACCCCCCAACCCCCCCCCCCACCCCCCCCCCACCACCTCCCCACCCCCCCCCCCCCCCCCCCCACAAACCCCCCCCCCCACACCCCCCCCCCCTCCCCTCAACACCAACCCCCCCCCCCCCCCCCCCCCCCCCCACACCCCCCACCCAACCCCCCCCACCCCCCCCCACCCCCCCCCCCACCCCCCCCCCCCCACCAACCCCCCCCAACCCACCCACCCCCCCCCCCCCCCCCCCCCACCCCCCCCTCCCCCCCCCCCCCCCCCCCCCCCCCCCCCCCCCCACCCCCACCCCCCCCCCCCCCACCACCCCCCCCCCCCCCCCACCCCCTACCCCCCCCCCCCCAACCCCCCCCACCCCCCCCCCACCACCCCCCCCCCCACCCCCCCCCCCCCCCCCCCCCCCCCCCCCCCCCCCCCCCCCCCCCCCCCCCCCCCCCCCCCCCCCCCCCCACCCCCCCCCCCCCCCCCCCCCCCCCCCCCCCCCCACCCCCCCCCCCCCCACCCCCCCCCCCCCCCCCCCCCCCCCCCCACCCCCACACACCCCCACCCCCCCCCCCCCCCCCTCAAACTCTCTGATTCTACTCTCATTACTTTTTACTCTAGTTTCATCCTCTTATTCTCACCACTCCCTCACCTGATCTTCTTTGTCTTCCCAAGTCATAAGTCTCATTCCACCCGCTCTGACCTCATATTCCTAAATCCTGCTCCTCCTCTCGCTCATCCTCCCGGTCCTTGTCCTCGTCGACGCGGAGCTTCGTGGTAGAGGAGTAGAGCGGTTGGAAGTGTGTGAAAGGAGCGAGGGGTAGGCGAGTCACACTGGTCACACCATGCCCGCCAGGCCGCTAATGATATATCTCCACACAGCCTGAAAGTCGCGTCGTGTCCTTCTGGCTCCGGTTCCCTTCACTCCAAACCCACTTTTGTGTCCTGAGGCCTGTAATCGAATCCACATAAAGGGGGGGAAAAAGGCGACAGGAAGAGTAGTTTGGGGCGTGCTATTGAAGAGTTAAGTACACGGCGAACCTCCAGTGTCTGTCTGGAGAAAAGAACCTGAAGACTACTTCAGTAAAAAAAAAAAAAAAATGAAAGGGGGAAAAAAAAAAAAAAAAAAAACCCACCCAGGATGATGGAAACTTTTGAAGCAGGCGTTTGGTTGACGGGTCAATAGAAACCCGAGCTATGTCAGACTTTACACTGCGGATAGGCCTTCCCAGAATCATATCTTGGCTTTCCTGCCTCTGAAGTAGGGGTCTTTTTTAAGTACAGGCGATCGATTCTCTCTCTCTCTCTCTCTCTCTTCTCTCTCTCTCTATCTCTCTCTCTCTCTCTCTCTCTCTGGTATGTGTGTCTGTGTCTGTGTGAATGAGTGTTGTGTGTGTGTGTGGGTGTGTGTGTGCGTGCGTGTGTGTGTGTG
>JADBJO010003199.1:213750-226250 GCA_016801955.1 Conus betulinus
CTGTGTGGATATTTGAGGAACCGACCACCATAATGAAACACATTGTAAATGTGTGGAAATATGATGACTCGACCAGCGCTATAACACACATAGTAACTGTGTGGATATTTGAGGAACCGACCACCATAATGAAACACATTGTAAATGTGTGGAAATATGATGACTCGACCAGCGCTATAACACACATAGTAACTGTGTGGATATTTGAGGAACCGACCACCATAATGAAAACACATTGTAAATGTGTGGAAATATGATGACTCGACCAGTGCTATAACACACATAGTAATTGTGTGAATACTTGATGAACCGATCAGTATAATGAAACACAAAGTAAACTTGTGGAAATATGATGAATCGACCGGTATTATCAAACACATTATGTGGACACTTGATGAATCTAGCAGTATTATTCGACACATTGTAAATCTGTGTTATGTGGACACTTGATGAATCTAGCAGTATTATTCGACACATTGTAAATCTGCGCACATATGTCAAACTGACCAACATTATAGTACAATGGAAATGTGTGGATATTTGATGAATGGAGCAGTATTATAGACACATTGTAAATATGTGGATGTGTTGAACCGACCAGTATTACAGTACACATCGTACATGTGTGGACATTCGATGAATGGACCAGTATTATAGACACATTGTAAATATGTGGACATACGTCGAACTGACCAGTATTATAGTACACATCGTACATGTGTGGACAGTTTATGAATGGACCAGTATTATAGACACATTGTAAATATGTGGACACGATCATGTCGAACTGACCAATATTATAGTACACATCGTAAATGTGTGGACAGTTGATGAATGGAGCAGTACTATAGACACATTGTAAATATGTGGAGATGTGTTTGAACCGACGATGTATTATGAAACAGATTGTAAAGGTGTGGACATTTGATGAATAGGCCAGTATTGCACGACACATTGTAAATATGTGGACATTTTGTAAACCACCCCAGTAGTATAAAACACATTTTAAATGTGTGGATATGTGAGGAATCGAACGACGCTATAACAAATGTGATGAATCGCCCGGTATTCTAGCACACGTTTTAAATGTTGAGCATTAATAAACTGACCAGTATTCTAACACAAAATTGTAAATGTATGGAAATGCAGTAAATTTACTAGTATTGTAACATACATTGCAAATTTTCGGGCATATAATAAACCGACCAGTATTCTAAAACACATGTATTGCTTCGACGCGGCTTATGATTACCCTCCCAATATAGTATATGTACACATAGTAAGATACAGCGATGGACAGTATTACACTACACTTTGTAATTGTTTGGACACGTGTTGTGATGCGTTTACTTACACTGATGTACTTACACAGAATTTGTTTGTTTGGATGTATATTGTGATTAGCTTTCCTGTATAAACACTAGTGGGTCGTAATTTAATGTCTGTACATGTGTTGTGTTAGACCCTCGGTATTGATTCTTTACACATGATCATGTATGTGAGTATGAATATAGGTTTCTCTAGTTGTGTTTCTTTTTCTGTCTGGTTGTCAGCCTCACTCCCAAAGCCTCTTCCCTCTCTGTCTATTTGTCTATCCGTCTGTTTGTCTGTCTATCTTTCTGTCTGTCTGTCTGTCTGTCTGTCTTTCTCTCAGTCTCTATCTCTGTTTGTCTATCTGTCTGTCTGTCTCTCTCTCTCTCTCACTCACTCTCTCATATCGCCTTTCCTGTCTGTCTGTGTATCTGTCTGTCTGTCTGTCTGTCTGTCTGTCTGTCTGTCTCTCTCTCTCTTCTCTCTCTCTCTCTCTCTCTCTCTCTCTCTCTCTCTCTCTCTCTCTCTCTCTCTCTCTCGCCCTTCCTGTCTGTTTGTCTGTTTCTGTCTGTCTGTCTGTCTGTCTGTCTGTCTGTATCTCTCTCTCTCCTGTTTCTCTCTCAACCTTGATTTCTTTCCACCGCCCCCGCCCCCCTCTCTGTCAGTCTCGTCTCTTTCTTTATCTCTCTGTCTCTGTCTATGTCTCTCTCTCTCTCTCTCTCTCTCTCTCTCTCTCTCTCCTCTCTCTCTCTTCTCTCTCTCTCCACTCCATCCTTCCCTCCTCTCTCGTTTGCAAAAACAAAACAAAAAATATGATCAAATAAATAAACTGCCACAATGTCCTAGTGAACATTTGGCACCTTGTGCCATTAAGGGTGCATTTGCCGTAGTTTTATCGTGTTTCCGCTTATTCCGACGATGGCTTTGCCATGCTCTTCCTAATTGGCTGTCGACGTTGAGGCACAAAAGATTGTAGTGTCCTTAACTGTCAGCATGTTCAATGTCAGGTTAAGTCTTTTGCTTCCAATGTAAAGAAAGGTTTCCCGGGAAAATGAAACCCCCCTCTACATCCCTTACTCTCTCAATTCTCTCTCTCTCTCTCTCTCTCTCTCTCTCTCTCTCTGTGTGGTATGCTCTCTCTCCTCTCTCTCTCTCTCTCTCTCTTCTCTCTCTCTCTCTCTTTCTCTCTCTCTCTTCTCTCAGTCGGCGTCTTTGTCTCTCTGTTTCTCTCAGTCTCTCTGTCTGTCTGTTTGTTTGCTGTCTGTCTGCCTCTGTCTGTCTGTCTGTCCCTTCTCTCATGTTCTCTCTCTCTCGTTCTCTCTTTCTGTCTGTCTCTCTCTCTTTCTTTCTTTCTTTCTTTCTTTCTTTCTTCTCTTCTCTCTATCTCTCTCTCTCCTTCTCTCTCTCTCTCTCTCTCTTCTCTCCCCCCCACACCTCTCTCTCTCGGGACAGGTCTCTAGATAGCACCTACTTGTCCCCAGCCAAGCAAGCAGCATTCCACGGGGAGGTGAACTGCCAAGGAGGAGAAAATTGCAGGCAGGTAGGAGAGAGTAACGGGACCTGACAGGACGCCCGCACGTGGTCACGCCACGCGCAACATTGGCGGCAATACGGCCTAATGAAGCCCACACAGCCCGCCTCCGTCTCTTGCTGCAGTCGTCGTCCGCCGCCGCCAGTGATATTAGACCAAAGAGTGCGTGAGTGAGTGCTTTTGTCTGTGAGTGTGTGCGAGAGTGTGAGAGTGTAAATGTGTGAGGTAATGAAAACTGTGAACACTGCGTTAACAGTAAAGAGGAAATGTTAAAGATACATATAACAAACAAAATGTAAAATACAGAACAAGGGTGGGTGGATGTGTCCCTCACCACAAATCTCACTGGAGAAAAAAAAAAAAAAAAAAAAACCCTACAGGAATGACCTGATGGGGGTGTGAATTAGGGATTCAGCAATTTGTAGTAAAACCTTTGTATCATATAATAAATCTTCTATGTTTTCTTCCGAAACATTCTTTGCTGTGACTGAATCGGGCAAAAAATCTCGGACACTTTTACAATGGACAAAATGTGATTAACTGTGATTTGTGCACCACACAAGCAATATACATTTTTTGGAGAATTTTGTTTTTAAAGCGTTAATTTTTAGGCGGAAAAAGAGGGAAGTTACAAGTCTAGAATAACATAACGGTGCATTTGACAACTTCCTTGATACAACTTCCAACGGAACTGTAGCTGTATTTTGTGTTAGAGTCTTTTCATCAGAAACGTCTGCTAATTTTTTTCCATGCTGTTATTTCTAGCAGCCTGTAATTTTCATGGAGTGACAAAGGAAGTGTCATGTCTACAGTCTTCTCTAAACCTTTTGCGCCTCTTTTAGCAGCTCTGTCGCCATTCGTTTTCCATTTATGTTACAGTGCGAAGGCACCCAACAAAACTCAATGACTGTGCCTTTAGCCGACAAGCAATGTAATAAATAATGAATTTCGTACATAAGGTCAGGCCGTGTATCGGTACTGAAGGAGTTCAGTGAATATAAAACCGATTTAGAATCCACCAATATCACAGTTCTAAGTACTGTCATTGGAAAGTTCACCAAGAATTCTAAAGCAAGCATGATGGCTGTCAATTCGGCTGTAAAAATTGACAGTTTTTTGCCGATGTAGAAACATTTTTCAATTTTCAGTGCCGGTATGACAAAGGCCGCGCCAACATTATCATTGTCAAGAACGGAGCCGTCTCTGTAAAACTTGAAGATGATTTTGATATTTTTTCATAGATATGTGTTTTTGCATTGAATTCATAACATTTATATTTTCTTCTTTTCTCAGTTTAGAATAGCTGATATCATATGACGGTTTAATGTTTCCCATGGTGGTATAGGCGCGAATGATGGTCTTATTGACATGTCTTTGATGCTTATTCCTGAACTTTCAATTAAATTAGAAGTATATGTTGCTATTGTCATTAGCGACGATATATTGTTTGCCCTTTTAGGAAAATCACACTCAGTTCTTAGTTTCAGTTCTTCCCCCCAATGAAATTGTCACTTGTACTTGCTCTCAACACAAATTTTGAAGTAGCAAGTTCACGATAATCATCAAGCGGTAAGATTCCAGCTGCTCTGTATGTTTCTTTGTTTGACGCATGACTCGGAAGGCCAAGAGCTAGTTTATAGGCTTTACAGTCAATACTTTGTAATTTTTGTAATAGGTATTTTGGAGCACTAAAATAATTTCTTGTCCATAAGAAAGTTTGGACCTAACAAGTGCTGTAGAAAGATGAACTAAGGTTTCAGGGTCCATTCCCAAGGTAATCTACTAATGGTCTTTAAAAGATTTAGGCTATGTCTTGCCTTTGTTAGAATATACTCAAATACATTCCATGTCAGCTTTGATGTAAGAATTAATCCCAAGAACTTAACGTTTTGTTTGTATTCTAAAGGTTCACCAAGCAGTTTTAAGATCGGTAATTTTGCTGGATTAGTACCAGAGTTAAATAGTATCATATTAGTTTTTTCAGGGGATAAAGACAGTCCATTTTGAAACATGTATTTTTCAATGTTATCAAGGTCAAACTGGTACAATCTTTATGTAATTTTGGGCTCTTTGTGGAGTCGACTTTTTAAGGTTACGTCCATCCACATACATATATCATCTGCATATTGGACGAGAGTTACTTTGCTTGATACCGCCTTTGGCAGGTCATATATCATGATGTTGAAAAGTATAGGTGCAATCACTGAGCCTTGTGGGATACCCATGTCTAGACTCCTAGGGGCAGAGTATGTTGTTCCCACTCTGGCCACCATTGACCTGTTTGTTAGAAAATTATTGATATATCTGTAGATATTTCCAGATACAGTCCAATTGTTTTAAGTTTGTACATGAGGCGGCGACTATGCCAAACCTGATCATATGCTTTTTTGACATCAAAAAAGGTTGCCAATACGCTCTTTCGACGAGCAAATTGTCGCTTTATTTCTGTAGATAGTTTAACTAAATGTTCAACGCCAGATCTTCCTTTCCTAAAACCAGTTGATTTACAGGTATAATTTTATTCTTTTCACAGTAATGCAACAGCCGATTTAGGATAATTTTCTCAAATAGCTTACCCGAATGTGAAGTAAGTGCTATGGGGCGATAGCTGTTTTTGTCACTTTTAGGTTTTCCAGCCTTAAGAATAGGTATGACAATAGTATCTTTCCATAGTTGTGGAATGACACCATTGTCCCAGCATTTTTGAAAAATTTTGTGTAGAAAAAGCGATACCATTTTCAGGAATGTGTTTTAACATTTCATTGCTGACTACATCCAGACCAACTGAAATTTTTTGTTGTTTAATGAGCATATTGCAGTTTTAATCTCAGTCAGTGTTATAGGTGAGTTAATATAATGATCCTTTTGTGAAACTGGATCTGCATACAACGAATCTAATTTAGTGTTTTCTCTATGTGCTCTACAGTGTGATGATAGTCCTTCTACACTGCTATTATTTGAAAACATACTAACAAAGGCTTCTGCTTTTTCCATGTCTGACGGAACCTTTGTCATTGTCGCCCATTTTTTTTATTGGATAACTTGGAAATCTAATTCCATTTTTTCATGTCCGTAATTTTTTTCCAGACCTTTTTTGAATCTCTATGCCCAGTAACTTGTTTAGTGCAAAAAGATTGCCAGTATTCTCTTTTGGCACAGTTAACTACTCTGTTACAATGATTTTTTGCAGTCTTCATCGCAGCATGATTTTCTTCAGTTCTATCTTTTACATAGAGTTTATATTTTTCTTTTTATCATTTACCGCCTTCTCACAATCCTCATTCCACCAAACGTTGCCAGTGTGATTAGTAAATCTGAAAGTTCTTAGTTTAGGTATAGACGAGTCAGCTGCTAACAGAACAGCTTTTCTGAATGTTAAAAATAATTCATCAACATTTTCATCATCATTATTAGGGAAATCTTGTGTAGCAATAATATTGCTAAATTTATTCCAGTCTGCTCCCTTATAATTATATCTTGGTATGATATCTTCCACACCATCATTTGACTGTATGTGCTCTCTCGAGAGAGTTATAACAATAGGAAGATGGTCACTGCCTAATGTATCTTTTATATTTCCCAGGAACATGAAGGTACTAACTCCGGAGAAATAAGGGAAAGGTCTATGGCTGTTGCTCTGTGTTTCGAGTTGTCTGGAATTCTTGTGACGCTGCCGTCGTTTAACAGATGAAATGGACAGTCTACAATATTTTCTACAAGGCGGTTACTTGTTACTGTGTAACACTCACTTTCCCAAAATGGTGAGTGGGCGTTAAAATCACCGCCAATGAGCCATTTACCACTCTGTTGGTCCCTGATTGTACGGAGCCACTCAGTGTTATGTTCGTTGGGACCTTTTGGCAGGTACACTGACATAACATTTAGTGTCAGAGACTTATTGAATTTTATTGTTGCTGCGCATGAGTGAAATTCTGAAGTTGACTTCGATATTGGTAATACGCAAAAACTATATTCTAAGCCTTTACGAATATACATTGCTGTCTGTACCTTTTCATTTATATTCTCTACTTCGTGTATTGGAGGATAATAGTTCGGCAGATTTGGCAGTTTGGGGGTGTGACGTTGAGAGACTGCAGTATTAAGACTTCATACTGGTGCAAGGCAAGGTGGTGTTTAAGATATGCCAAGTTTGTTGCTATTGATCTGCAATTCCATTGCAGGATCTGTACTTTGTGCATATTCGATTTGTTACTCATGTTCATTATGTATTGATTAGATATCTTCTGAATGCTATCCAGAAAAATACTGTGCAAGTTCTGAACTTGGAAAATGAATAAATGAGCAAAATAGCAATTAACAGTAAAGTTATGCACTGCAGCAATAAGAAAAGGGAAGTTTGAGGGGAAAAAAAATAAAAAAAAAAAAAAATAAATAACAAAGAGTGGAAAACAATGACGTTTGAGAAAGAGACACAATGTAGTAAACTATAATACGTATAGTCTGTCTTTGCGATATTCACGTCCTCAAATGGTACAGAAACGATTCGACTGGCCGAGTGTTCTTGAGACAACACAAACCTATACAAGTCCACCAGACGATTTACAAGATTCTGCTTTGATCATAATGATATACCAGTATCAGGGACTGTAAAAACAAAAACAAAAAAACAAACAAAAAAAAAAAAAGTCCGAAACTGATTATCCGAACCATCCACCAAGCACTTCATACATGTTCAACCAGGGATCTTGAGCTTCCAAGAAATTGGGATGTAGACCATAATAGCGACGCTGGGATCCTCTTGGGAGATGGCCCACGGCCCGTGCTGTCCTCTTTGGCTTCACCCAGAAGAGTTGCCGTTATGTGTCGCCCAAGGTTCACCGCCTGGATGCTGGAGCCTTTCATGGTGGGACGGATGCCGTCTTTACCATAGTTATAGTTGAAGTTGTTGTGAGAGACAAAAGAAACACCAGTCTGACCAAACAGTTCTTTTGTGACCAGTGCATTGAAGAGCTGCCGTTTAACATCAAGCTCAGCCTGACGCACTGGTGTGGCTTTGCTCACAACAATGTATGAATTGGGGTAGCGTTGGATGATTTTTTTTGACGAAATCAACAAAACTTTTACTGACAGCTTCCACTTCTTCATTCTTTAGATCGTTAATTCCACAATGTAAGACGATGCAGTCAGGATGTTTTTCCGTTGTTGACATGTCATTTTCTAGGTGTTCATGAAGATGTTTCACTTGATGTGCTTTCTGTGGTTTGGACAGCAAAACCATACGTGTGACCTAGTCTTGTGTGCTTGACTCCTCTTAGGACCGAGTCGTGGAATACGGATACTGTTGGTAGGCCCTGATCTTCATTCATTCTTCCTTTCTCTTTTGCCGAGTTTGATGTCATAGAAGTGTCAACGTCATTTGTAGAATTGACGTCACGTCGTTTGGAAGACTTCGTAGTCTGTTTTTCCCACTATCTATTTTTAACTATACCCTTCTTCCCCCTGGCAATAAGACGACCATCGCCCGTAAACCTGCTGCCTTCGTTTGCAGACGAAGCCGATATTACCGCTTCAGCGTATGTGCGGGGACCTGGGGATTCGGGTTTGAGTACCAATGCTGGCTGACCGAGGCCTCGCTTGACTGTTTTCGAGATTTTCCAACAGTCGCTTCTGTTCGGTAACAGTTTTTTTCAAGATTAACAATCTCCCCGGACAGTTTCAAAATAATAGATTTAAGTTCACCGACCGTATGTGTCAGTGCAATGAGGTCCTTGTCATCTCTGTCTCCTCTGGAGCAGGAACTTTCGTCTTTCGCAGCATCTTCATAGCCCGTTGAACCAAGGCTCGAGTCGTTTTTGGTAGCTGGGATGCCCGTCTGAAAGTTTTCCGAGTCGTTATCTTTTGCCAAGCGTCTTTCAGCTTTAGACAAAGATCTTGCACTTCCTGGAGTACTAAAGCTGAGAGGTGCACTCCTGGATCGCGTCATAGGTATCATTGTATGAGGCTTTGTCGGAAAAAACCTCAGCAGCCAAATGTTTTGCCGCTGGCTATCTCCGCCATCTTGTGTGTGTGTGTGTGTGTGTGTGTGTGTGAGAGAGAGAGAGAGAGAGAGAGAGAGAGAGAGAGAGAGAGAGAGAGAGAGAATGCTGTTGGATTGTGTGTGTGTGTGTGTGTGTGTGTGTGTGTGTGCGTGCATGCGTGCGTGCGTGCGTGCGTGAACGAGAGAGAGAGAGAGAGAGAGAGTGAGAGAGAATGCTGTTGGCTTGTGCGTGTGTATGTGTGTGTGTGTGTGTGTGTGTGTGTGTGTGTGTGCGTGTGTGTGTGTGTGTGTGTGTGTGTGTGTGTTGTGAACACCCCCAATCCAGCGTTCACTGGGTCATTTGACGCCAAATCAATACCATCATCATCATTATAATGATCTCCGTCATTCCTAGCGTTTATATAATCCACAGACTGAGACAGAAGAGAAGGAAATCTTTTCTTCTTTCGATGAAACCACTGCTGATGTAAACTGTAAAGAGAACTATTTCCGGGGTCTCTCGCTGACTTGGCGGCCACTCTCTTTATGTACTAGCAGCTTCGTCAGGCTCTGCACTGCTGCCGAGTCACTTCGGTGGTGTTCAGTGGCCCCCTACTGACGACAATAATTGCTTAGTCGCTGAGCCGGCGTGAGTGAGCTCTCCCTCCGAGGGCGCCACCACGTCCGTCCAACGACAGCCCCCCAAGGACCCGCCGATACCGGTGACCCCGACGGAACCAAACCAAGGCCACAGACGTGGAGAGGACATCGAAATCGAGGTCGCCATGAGAGCAGGGCGTGAAGGGCCACAGAATTTAAGACATCTCAAGCATAGGCTCAAAGACTGTCCCTTACATTTTATACTGTTTGCATAATGTTTTAGTTTTTCAGCAACTTTTTTCCTCCACACTTTCGTTTTATTCCATTTACTATCCTTCACTGGCTGCTTTGGGGGTGCTGTTGGATTCTTTTTTTGAACCCTTTGTGGTGAGAACACCACAGAATTATGGACTGTGGTGTGTCTCTATTTGACACCAGGAGCGCAAGACACAATCAGCCATGTCTCCCTGATGACTCCGATCCAGCAGACAAAAGGCCTAGGAGCAGGCAATACAAATAGATCTGCCTTCGAGAGGGATTATGATGGTTCTCTCAGGCAGCTAGTGAAGGGTTTCTCATTATTTATAATATATTTCCCCCATTTTCTTCATCTTCAATTTGTTTTTTCTAAAGTTCAAATCTTTGCCAAGTCATTACTATAATGACTGAAGAATTGTTAGCCTGCACTTGTTTTTAACCCCACTACTTAATTGTTCAGCAACATCTTTTTTTTTTTATTCTGATCGATGAGGATGATTAAGATGATGCTAAGGTTTCTATTTCGGTCTGAGACTACATGACAGGGCTGTACTCTACGCTTCCTTCTATAATGTATCCCGGCGTCCAACCAGGCCCGAGAGATACAGGCACCTGCAGTGTTGGTCAGGAAATTTCAGCAAACACTCTCAGGAACGCATCCAATTAGTGAATGAATCTCGACTGTGTGGTCCCAGTCCTCCCAACTGAGTCCGCAGCAAACTCAACTCTGGGTAGGAGCCGGTTGGGGCAGAAAAACCCCACATTACTGATGGAATTCGAACCCGCAATCTCCCAGCCGGGAGTCTGCGACGCTAACCACTTCGCCTCGACGGCTGCAACAGCAATATCAATGATGTGTTTGTCATTCAAATGCGGTGATAAGTTATGTCAACAACTCTTATCCATGCACCTGTCATCGCCACAGCAAACTTGTTGTTCGTGTGTGTGCTCTTTTATGTCGCAGTGAACTCTCAGAGAATAGTATCACCGATGTTTTTTGTCTGTCACTGAAAAGCTTACAGTTCTTCTTCTTCTGCGTTCGTAGGCTGATATTCCAGTGGACACTCCCTATGTGGACAGGCTAGTATTAATCCCATCTACCCTACAAAGGGAGTGGAGTTTTGTATGCATGGCCGTTTTTTTTTTAATCCCGCCATTAAGGCAGTTATACTCCATCTTCGGGAAAGATGCATGCTATGTGTAACGTGTTACCCATATCAGTGGCCAAACTGCCTTCTCTTCTTCTGAAGTTTGTTGACGGGATTTTACGTGTGTGCAAGATGTTTGTGCAAGCGTTCACACACGGAACCTCGGTTCATCGTCTCATTCGAAGGACTGTATGGGAAATGGAGTCAGAACTAATGTTTAACTCCGAGGGAAAAATCCCCCTGTACCGAAACGGCCCGGCGGAGATTCGAACCCGTAACCCTTGGATTACGAGTCCGGCGCTCTACAAACGCTTACAATAAACTCTGAGACAATAGTAATAGGCTGCTGCTGGCCGTGTGTCGTCACTGAAATGTCATAATGAAACTGTCAGGAAAAAATGTCTTTGATGCCATGTTTCTGCCACCGAAATGCCACAGTGAACTGTCGGACAATAATCTGATGGTGAGTGAGTTGACTTCAACTTCAACGCGGTGACAGCCCAGATATGGCCCTTTGCGGTCGGCTGGGCCATAAGCAACATTGCCTTACCTTAACCTGTCTGATGGCGAAATTCCGTAATGAAGTGTTGGACAAGAACGTCACTGGTGGTCATGTGTATGTCAGGACATTTGTATGACCTGTTGTCTATGGTGGATGTTATATGATCAAAGTGTCCGTGATATGGACAGATATGGAATGGTGTGATTTAATGTGTAATGACAGTTTCCTTGGTGACAACACAGTCTTACTGGTATGTGACGTGAGGTCATGATTGTCTCAATGAGATAGCGACAACATGCTCGTACATGGAATGATGTGATGGTGATGGAAAGGGTCGTAACACAAACATGCATGAACAGATGTGATGCTATAACAAGAACAAGAACATATTTTATTGCCATATGAAAACCAGAGGTTTTGTGGGGCACAGGTGATCAAGTTCGAACATTCAACTAAACTAAACTAATCCCAGCGTTGTCACATCTTGCGACATAGCATTAGTAGCAGAAAGAAAAAGCACAGTGTGTATCAGAGTCTGATTACATTTTCTGTCCCCGAAGAGAACAAACAACAGGATATACTGGGCAAGTACAGATTACAAGCAGTCCAATAACATGAGCTCCGAGGGTTTTTTTTGTCATGTTAGTCTGTGGCGGAAAATCTGTTTTTGTGATCCTTGTCATCTGGTCATAACGTTGTTGGTCAAATTATTTGCAGTCATCGAGAAAATGTAGTTATGATGATATCATTCATCACAACAACACAACTACAAGTGGAATGATTTCGTACGAAAATAGTATCTATGATATACTGACATCCAGACACACACGGGCAAGAGATGGTATTACGGTTCTTCCCATGACATGCTAGCTGGCAGTCGTGGGGTTTTGTACCATGATGATGGTTTCCAGAATATTGTCACACACAGAGATTCAACGAATTTTGTGAGGTGGTCGTAAGTTACCCCAGCCTTTCCCCAACGCTGTCACACACGATGAAATCACAGAGATAACGCGTTCAGACTATATTGTCACTCGGCTGGAGATCGGTGTCGTTGGATCGAACAGGACGATCAAACGAGGGACTTGTTGGGAGGGGCGGGGGGGGGGAGGAGGGATGGCTGATAGGCTGGTTCGTTCGTCTGGTCTACTCGTTGGAGAAGACTAATCTGTG
>JADBJO010003199.1:251250-256250 GCA_016801955.1 Conus betulinus
ATGTTATGGAGCCAAGGACGCCTGTGTAGTAATTACGAGAGGTGTGTAAAGCAAGACATGCTAATCGACAAAGGATGAAAAAAAAGTACCAACACCTTTTCCAAAGTCTATATATCTTTGACACTCTCATCTGTCGAGAAATCCTCAGCGTACCATCGTGCTTTTCTCTCTCTCTCTCTCTCTCTCTCTCTCTCTCTCTCTCTCTCTCTCTCTCTCTCTCTCTCTCTCTCTCTCTCTCTCTCTCTCTCTCTCTCTCTCTCTCTCTCTCTCTCTCTCTCTCTCTCTCTCTCTCTCTCCTTCCTGCACTATCACCCACATAGAAGAAAGAACTGTGAAATTCTTGTCCTTAAATGTGATCTGAACACCCTTTTTTCAGGGCTAGGTGTGTGTGTGTGTGTGTGTGTGTGTGTGTGTGTGTGTGTGTGTGTGCGTGCGTGCGTGCGTGCGTGCGTGCGTGCGTGTGTGTGTGTGTGTGTGTGTGTGTGTGTGTGTGTGTGTGTGTGTGTGTGTGTGTGTGTGTGTGTGTGTGTGTGTGTGTGTGTGTGTGTGTGTGTGTGTGTGTGTGTGTGTGTGTGTGGTAGTAGTCTGTTCCTTTTGAGAGTATGCCTTTGCTTTCTTTTCTTGTTCCTGCTGTATTCACTAGTGTGTTTTCTATGTGCGTTCTATTTCTTCCTCTTCTGTCTTTGCCTCTCTCTCTCTCTTTGTCTCTGTCTCTTTCTCTGTCTTTGTCTCCGTCTCTCTCTCTCTCAACTATCTGTTATACAATGCGGACAGAGGTGACAAGAAGAATGGGTTTCAGATCACATCATATCCTTTTCTCCCCTTCCTTCCTGTGCGTCTTTGCCTGTGTCATAAACACTGCCGGGCGATGGAAACACAACGAACAAACTACGTGACTATACACCGAGTCAGTGAGCTCAGACACTGATGCAGACAAACATAACGTTAATGATGATTAAATTGAAGGTGTATGGGAATGGAGTTGGTCGGTACGGTACAGTCTGCCTCTCACTGAGAATCCAAAGCCTCCGCAACAAAAGCAAATCTGTGTGAACAGTAAACAAGTAGGGTAACTTTTGCTTCAATGAGAAAACCTAACACAGAGTAACTTTGAAGATGAAGAAAATGGGAGCATGAAATTAAGAAAAATACTTTACAGATATGAAAACTCTTCACAAGCTGTATGAGGGAACCATCGTCATCCCTCTCGAAGGCAGATCTATTTGTATTGCCTGCTCCTAGGCCTTTCGTCCGCTGGATCGGAACTCATCAGGGAGACGCAGCAAAAGTTACCCTACTTGTTTATTGTTTACTGTACCCTGCCTGATTTCATTTTCCTGTGTGATACCAACAGCAGCGGTGATGATAAAAATGCCTATAATTTAAATGAAGCATGGACAACCAGTTCAAATAATATCACAGTCAAAGACAAAATGATGTATAAGAGGAACCAGCAAGGGATATGGGGGACGGTGTGTGTGTCTTGAAAGAAGTGAAAGTTAGCGGCACAAACAGCACAGTGTTTTCAAACATTGAAATGCCGGTAGACTGTTTATCTGCTTGTAGACTGTTTATCACGATTGTTGATAAGTATCTGGACAGTCTGCGTGACAATTACCGATGACCAGCACTGATCATTGAATTCAGTTCTCTGTATCTCGTAATCGAGAATCATCTTCACGATATACTTTCCTGCAAGTCGTCGGTGATGTTTATTTCTAATTCTGGTTTATGTACAGTTCCACATTCCCTTCACCTCTTAACCTTGCCAGTGAGCTCTGTAAAGGCTACCATAGTCAACTGTTGTTCATTCATTCATTCATTCTCACTCTATCACAAGTCTTCTCAGCAATCATATAGGCCTACCCACTGATGATTTTCAAGCGCAAACGTCTTCCTTTGAAACCGTGCATACTTGAAGACTCTGTATTTTGTTCTACTCTTGGCTGCACGTCTGTCTGTACTTATGAAACGACGTCGTGTGTAATACATATAACACGTAATCCTATGTGCTACGGGGAAGGGGGGCGGGGGTGGGGGGCACTTAGATCAACAATGGCGTCAAGGATACATAACTGTTTCACATACATGAAGACAATTCAGAACGTATGTTGGGAGAAGAGCAAATTGCGCGTGGATGGTTCTCACGCAGCATTTTCTGCTGCTGATGTAAGTCATCTGTATTGCAGGGACAAGGATGAATATGCTGGGCCAGAGTGAAGCTACATCTTCATTAGTGAGGGAACAAGAACCACTCCTTCTCTATTTGGCGCGTGACACCCTCATCCATTGTACGACCCCCCTCCCCCCCCCCCCCCCCCCCCCCACACACCATCCATCCCCCCCAGCCATGGAGATTTACACAAAACGGCGTTCTTTCTTCATTAAAACACCCTGTTTGTTCCTTCCGCACCAATAGGTGTCTACAACCTGCAACAATCACATTCTGTTCATCTCTCTCTCTCTCTCTCTCTCTCTCTCTCTCTCTCTCTCTCTCTCTCTCTCTCGTGTGTGTGTGTGTGTGTGTGGTGTGTGTGTGTGTGTGTACGGGCATCTCTCTCTTTGTCTGTCTGTCTGTCTGTCTGTTTTCTCTCTCTCTCTCTCTCTCTCTCTCTCTCTCTCTCTCTCTCTCTCTCTCTCTCTCTCTCTCTCTCTCTCTGACTGTCTTTCGATAAGGCGGCCATTTTGCTGCACCGTAGAAATGGGTTACAATAGATAGTTTCAAGAGATCTTTAGCTAGCACATATGTTTGGGTGTATTTTTTCGACTGGAGTATCGTTTCCCTATGAGACCATAAGATATAGCTGAAAGAGTAGAAAGATGTGCGACTGATATTTAACGACCACTTTGGTTCTTGGTAATCAGTCTCCTCAACTATTCTTTAAGCTTTGTGGTTGCCAGAGACAACCAATATTCACATATGGTTCAGAATATGGGTTCACAGTGCTGATGTCTCTGTCACTGCACAGTTTTTTTTAATTTGTGATTGAAAGATCGTTAACTGTTAGTGTTAAAACACCGAATGCGCTAGTCTGTGGAGAAACAGGAAGGGTTTAGTTATTTATACATGTTTATGTTCGAAATGGCAAGCACTGGTTAACACTTAAAGTGCTTGAGGATCGTATTCCTCGAAAATGTATATAAAATGCTTTGTAATCTTCATTGCAACAATGAAAGGAACTGGGTGTCCATTCTCTGTTACACTTAGTATCGCTATGGTTTTGGCTTCGTGTGGGAACATCAAGGACTGGGTAATGAAAACAAAAAAATCGGCTATATATAGTAGTCAAAATTTGCTTGGCTGCTATGTCTATCATTGCAATCGTGACATAAACACAAAACAGAGCTGTTCGTTTGATTCTTTATTGAAACAACATTATTACATCAATGATCATTGATGGTCGTGCAAATCAGCGCCATAACAAAATGTTCAACGAGAAAGAGGCTTGCTGTTTCACCGTTGAAATGTCACGCAAACCGTGTTTGTGAAAAAAGCCTATATGGCTGTCCGAACTGTTAAAATGCATACGAATGTGAAATTCGTGTTATGTTTGATTGGTGATAAACTTCTGTCAGGTTACATCCATTTACTTACAGAGGGCAGCTGGTCTAAATAAAGCAGTTCAGTTGAGGTCAAGTTGAATAAAGAGATAGAATGTTTCTGTGCTGTTATTTTGGGATCACAGTCTTTGGGCAGCAGGGTTTATGAGACTGATTTCGCGCACCTGCTACCCCCCCTTTCTTCTTCTGCACCATTCGTCCCCCACTCCTCTCCTTCCCCAGTGCCTTGTATTTCCTGCGTATGGATTTTTTTTTCATCCAATTTTGGCATCGTTCCTGCCCCACTGTGTCCCTTGACATGAAGATGGCCCATTTGATGACATCGTTTGTCTTGTCTTCTTTCTCTGTCTCTATCTGTCTGTCTGTCTGTCTCTATCTGTCTCTCTCTCTCTCTCTGTCTCTCTCTCTGTCTCTCTCTTTCTCTCTCTCTTCTCTCTGTCTCTCTCTCTGTCTCTGTCTCTCTCTGTCTCTCTCTCTCTCTCTGTCTGTCTCTCTCTCTCTCTCTCTCTCTGTCTCTCTCTTTGTCTCTCTCTCTCTCTCTCTCTCCCTCCCTCTCTCATCTCTGTCTCTCTCTCTCTGTCTCTCTCTCTCTCTCTCTCTCCGTCTCTCTCTGTCTCCCTCTCTCTGTCTCTCTCTCTCTGTCTCTCTCTCTGTCTCTATCTCTCTGTCTCTCTGTCTGTCTCTCTCTGTTCGGTCTCCCTCTCTCTCTCTCTCTCTCTCTCTCTCTCTCTCTCTCTCTCTGTGTGTGTGTGTGTGTGTGTGTGTGTGTGTGTGTGTGTGTGTGTGTTTCCGTTGACAGGAACAAAACATAGGGGAACAGAGAAAGTGTGAGGAAAGAGTGCGAGGGCAACAGAAGAGCTGGCCGAAGCAAAGAGAGAGTAATGGCTTCATCTCTCTCTGATGCCAGCCCAACGGTCAAGGTCATCCATCTGCCCTTGCGAAAGTGAAGACAGTTATCAACACGCTTGTAATTGTGACATGCAGTTGTTACAGTGACGAAAAACTGCAAGGAACCGTAGTCACATTCAACTGTAGTAAACTGGACCCGCAGACGTCATAATGACGTAATAGTTATCATCCTGCAAGAAATGAAGACGGTTTTTATAGTATAGTAATTGAGACAGGCGGACGTCATACTGACGTAGTAAAGATCGTCCTGTAGGAGATATGAACAAGTATAAAACACTGTAATATACAAGGCTTATGGATGTCAGAGATAATGCAAGCAGGTTAGGAAAAAATGGTTGGAGGGTTGGGGGGGGGGGGGATGGAGACGCTTGGAAGGGGGATGGTGCAGGGGGGGGGGGGGGGTCGGACCACTAACTGGGTAAACAGGCGGCAGTCCCAGACACTCAGGAGAAATTAAGCAGCGAGTTAGTTAGGGGCTGGCGTTTCGGGACATACTTGGGAAAGCTTTAAAGCTGATGGTATCTGCATAG
>JADBJO010003199.1:261250-266250 GCA_016801955.1 Conus betulinus
TAGGAATGTTGTTTGATACATTTAAGAAACCCCTTCAGTATGGGGCTGTGGCCTTAAACTGAACAAAACATTCGCATTCTCTCTCTCTCTCTCTCTCTCTCTCCTCTCTCTCTCTCTCCTCTCTCTCTCTCTCTCTCTCTGTCTGTCTGTCTGTCTGTCTCTCTCTCTGTCTCTCTCTCTCTCTCTCTCTCTCTCTCTCTCTCTCTCTCTCTCTCTCTCTCTGGTTTTCTTCGTGTTTTTCAGTACGACTCAGCAAACATGCATGTGTGTATGTGTATGCACACGTGCGTGTGTGTTTGTATGTGACTCTGTGTGTGTGTGTGTGTGTGTGTGTGTGTGTGTGTGTGTGTGTGTGTGTGTGTGTTTTGTGTGTGTGTGTGTGTGTGTGTGTGTGTGTATGGATGGATTGGTGTGTTGTGTGTGTGTGTGTGTGTGTGTGTGTGTGTGTGTGTGGTGTTGTGTGTGCGTGCGTGCGTGCGTGGCGCGCGCGCGCGCGTGCGTGCGTGCGTGCGTGCGTGTGTGTGTGTGTACACTTAGGTACGTCCTATGTGCATCCGCTATACACGTGGACGTCTCTCTCTCTCTCTCTCTCTCTCTCTCTCTCTCTCTCTCTCTCTCTCTCTCTCTCTCTCTCTGTGTGTGTTTTTTTTTTCCCTCCCTCCCTCTCTCTCTCTCTCTCTCTCTCATCTCTCTCTCTCTATCTGTGGTGTGTGTGTGTGTGTGTGTGTGTGTGTGTGTGTGTGTGTTGTGTGTGTGTGTGTGTACACCTGGGTACGTCCTCTGTGCATTTGCTATACACATGGACGTTTTTCTATGTGTGTGTGTGTGTTGTGTGTGTGTGTGTGTGTGTGTGTGTGTGTGTGTGTGTGTGTGTGTGTGTGTGTGTGTGTGTGTGTGTGTGTGAATATGTGTGTATTTGTGTGTTTGTGAATGTGTGTGTGTGTGTGTGCGTGAGTGCGCGCGCGCGCGTGCAGATGTGTCTTCATTTGTGTAAAAGAGATTGACAGAAACGTTGGGAGCAGGGGAAAGAGGGGCAGCCGCCATCTTGATGATGTCACCAATAACAGGCGTGCTCATTCTTCTCCCGGAAGAAATGCAGGAGGTGTTTTCATTGCTGGCTTGCCATGCAGGGGCTGGCACGACACAACAACAAAAAGTGCGAAAGGCAAAGGAGGTATGTGAAAGGAAGACAGAGAGGCTAAGAGCGGAAATGTCAGAGTGCAGGAGACAGGTGGTGACTGGAACACAGAGCGAAAAGAAATGGAATTTGACAGCAAAAGTTGTATGATGAGGTCTGCTCGCGTTTCCTATCTGTGCAAAGGTTGTGAGTTTGTAATTGAAAGGTGCTCACACGTGTCTTCTTCTTCTTCTCTTGTAGCTCCGTGGTGAATCATTGGAGGACCACGTCGAAGAACAATTCACCAGGTTCCCCATTCCTGTCGGTTTGTATGCCAAGGCCTGGATCTCTGCAAGAAGCTTTCCCTGCCCACTCTGCAGACGTTGTTCACTTCGTTTTTTCTTCTGTCTTCTCCTCTGTCTTCCTTCTTCAACAGGTCCGTAGGCGATTGTTTTAGCAAAGCCATGCCGCAAACCCTCTCAGAATCCTTCTGCACCCAGAGAAACCCGACGGTCCCATCCAGCAACATACCACCTTTCCAGCTGCAGGACTCTCTATAGACAGATATCCTTCTTCCCCAGGACCATACCCGACTGGAACAGCCTTCCTGCTGAGGTTGCCCTCAGCCCCACCCTGGAGGGCTTCAAATCCCTTATCAGATCCCTTCCCCTGTCCCCACCCCCCAACATACCCCCCGGCCCAGCAAACACTATCTCAAGCAATTTCAACTTCGTGCAAAACCCCTAGAGTCTACAGAATCTTCAAAATGATGAAGGCGGTAGTCAAGGGAAAGAAGAAGAAGCATCTTCTTTTACATGGCCATACAAGGTAGTTTTCTTTTCCTGTATCACGTCAGTAGGTTATCGTTCAGTTCTGTGTGCTGTCTGACTGTTTGACGCACTTGCTGATTAGTGATATGACCAGTGTGTGTGATGTTACTTAAGTGTGTTGTGGTAACATCTTAGTTTCATGGCTTGAAGTCTTCTTTCCAGGCCCGCTGTGAGGGTCCATGTTTTGCACACGCACAGGAAGATGGAATACACCAGTCCAAGCAGGAGCCTGATTTTGTGTTTGAAGGAGATGTTCTTGTCCTTCCATACAGATTTTAATCTAGACAGTGCTGTGGTCGTCTCTGTTACCCTCGAGAGGATTTCTGGTCTGGAGTCCTCACTGCTAATGATAGAGCCCAGCTTCTGGCCTGACCATGGGTAATTATATCGGTATTGCTGGTGGTGTTGTGGCTGGCCACCAGTGCCATGTCTTGTTGATGTTTCGTCCAGTCATTCAACAAGCCTGGCGAGATCTTGTTCACCTCCTGCCAGACCATCGATGGTATCTGGATGCCAAGGATCTGCTATGGTTCTTCTCCAGTGCTGACCGTGCTGACATGATTCTTCAAGTGCGTCAGTCATGGTGGGTTCCAGGAATATGCTGAAAAGTGAGGGAGATAGAACACAGCCCTGGCGAACTCCAGTTGAAGTATAAAACCACTCTACAGTGCCACCCTGTATACAAAATTGCATGGTCGGTTTGGGGTACGGATGCTGGAGAATATTGATCAGCTTCTGCTTGATGTTTATTCCTTCGTTGTGGCACATAGAGCCTCCCGCCAGGCTCTGTTGAACGCCTTGAAATCTATGAAGACTTATTAGAACATCCTCTGGTGCTGCAGATGATTTTCGCGAGGGTTACATACATTTAAAATATATTCGAAGATACTTTTGCCTTTGTGGAATCCAGCCTATTCTTCAGCAGTGATGTTTTCTGCTTGTGGTTGCAGTCTGTTTAGAATGATAGTGAGCAGTACCTTACTAGTGTGGCCAGTCAACTTTGTAGTGCGGTAGTTCTGGCAGTGGTGAAAATTTTCTTTCTTAGGAAGGGTGACGATTAGTGATCGAGTCTATGGCCCAGTGTGCCAGACTTTGTTGCAGATGGTGTTTACGACATGAATTAACGCATCTCCGCCAGGTTTCAAGAGCTCTGTTGGGATTTTGTCGAAGCCTGCGGCTTTTACATATTTCAGCGATTTCATGGCAGCTATGACTCGCTCAGAAAATACTAGACAGTCATCTCCAGCTGATGAATCCCATACTGTTAGCACATTTTGATTCCCTCTGCTCCACCTTTGTAGAGTTCAGAGCAGTATCCACTCCACCACTCAACAGTGTCTTCTTCTCCTGTGTGGGGACAACCGCCATTGTCCGTCCTAACCCACCGCCATTGTCTGTCCTGACCACCGCCATTGTCTGTCCTGACCCACCGCCATTGTCTGTCCTGACCCACTGCCATTGTCTGTCCTGACCCACTGCTATTGTCTGTCCTGACCCATTGCCATTGTCTGTCCTGACCTACTGCCATTGTCTGTCCTGACCCATTGCCATTGTCTGTCCCGACCCACTGCCATTGTCTGTCCTGACCCACTGCTATTGTCTGTCCTGACCCATTGCCTTTGTCTGTCCTGACCTACTGCCATTGTCTGTCCTGACCCATTGCCATTGTCTGTCCTGACCCATTGCCATTGTCTGTCCTGACCTACTGCCATTGTCTGTCCCGACCCACTGCCATTGTCTGTCCTGACCCCCATTGCCATTGTCTGTCCTGACCTACTGCCATTGTCTGTCCCGACCCACTGCCATTGTCTGTCCTGACCCACTGCTATTGTCTGTCCTGACCCATGCCTTTGTCTGTCCTGACCTACTGCCATTGTCTGTCCTGACCTACTGCCATTGTCTGTCCTGACCCATTGCCATTGTCTGTCCTGACCCATTGCCATTGTCTGTCCTGACCCTACTGCCATTGTCTGTCCCGACCCACTGCTATTGTCTGTCCTGACCTACTGCCATTGTCTGTCCTGACCCATTGCCATTGTCTGTCCTGACCCATTGCCATTGTCTGTCCTGACCCATTGCCATTGTCTGTCCTGACCCACCGCCATTGTCTGTCCCGACCCACTGCCATTGTCTGTCCTGACCCATTGCCATTGTCTGTCCTGACCCACCGCCATTGTCTGTCCCGACCCACTGCCATTGTCTGTCCTGACCCACTGCTATTGTCTGTCCTGACCCACTGCTATTGTCTGTCCTGACCCACCGCCATTGTCTGTCCTGACCCACCGCCATTGTCTGTCCCGACCCACTGCCATTGTCTGTCCTGACCCATTGCCTTTGTCTGTCCTGACCTACTGCCATTGTCTGTCCTGACCCATTGCCTTTGTCTGTCCTGACCTACTGCCATTGTCTGTCCTGACCTACTGCCATTGTCTGTCCTGACCCATTGCCTTTGTCTGTCCTGACCTACTGCCATTGTCTGTCCTGACCTACTGCCATTGTCTGTCCTGACTACTGCCATTGTCTGTCCTGACCCATTGCCTTTGTCTGTCCTGACCTACTGCCATTGTCTGTCCTGACCTACTGCTATTGTCTGTCCTGACCCACTGCTATTGTCTGTCCTGACCCATTGCCATTGTCTGTCCTGACCCACCGCCATTGTCTGTCCTGACCCACTGCTATTGTCTGTCCTGACCCACTGCTATTGTCTGTCCTGACCCATTGCCATTGTCTGTCCTGACCTACTGCCATTGTCTGTCCTGACCCACCGTCATTGTCTGTCCTGACCCATTGCCTTTGTCTGTCCTGACCCATTGCCATTGTCTGTCCTGACCCATTGCCATTGTCTGTCCTGACCCACTGCTATTGTCTGTCCTGACCCACTGCTATTGTCTGTCCTGACCCACTGCCATTGTCTGTCCTGACCTACTGCTATTGTCTGTCCTGACCTACTGCTATTGTCTGTCCTGACCCACTGCTATGTCTGTCCTGACCTACTGCTATTGTCTGTCCTGACCTACTGCCATTGTCTGTCCTGACCTACTGCTATTGTCTGT
>JADBJO010003199.1:271250-273750 GCA_016801955.1 Conus betulinus
ATACTCCTGCAACCACTTGCTCTGCTGTGTGGCTTTGATGATTAACTTGGCTTCCTTGAGGGTTGTGGACCTGTCTTCCTGTTTCTTTGTTGCTCCCTCTTTAGCCAGAATGTCTGCAACCTCGTTGCCAAGTGCGTTGCAATCGGAAGGGATCCACTGTACAACGACTGTGCTGGCTCTGCATAGGGAGATAAGGGCAGTGGATAGGTCGTTCAGTTCTTTGTCTCTGGCAGTCTGTAGGGCCTGCAAGACAAAACAGAGCTCTGAAAGAAAGACGACATTGCTGGAGGTATGAGGACTGTGCTCGATATGGGCTGATCCTGTTTGTATGGCAACTGCCTCGGCCTTGAAGTTGGTAGAGTAAAGGCCGGTTGCGAGTGAGATCCTTTCTTCTTATATAGTGATACAGTCTATCTATCTGACAGAGTCATTAGCACCTTTTTTAATTTCTTGCAAGCCGAACACTTCATTTACAAAAGCGCGCGAGAGATCCAGTATTTTCTCCGATTATTCCGTGCAATATCAGCATTGAACATAGTATGTATATCGCTAGCTTCCACCGTTCAAAAAGATGCGCAAGGTTTTGCATCCGTTAATGCTCTCTCTCTCTCTCTCTCTCTCCCCCCCCCCTCCCCCCCCTATGTATATCGCTAGCTTCCACCGTTCAAAAAGATGCGCAAGGTTTTGTATCCGTTAATGCTCTCTCTCTCTCTCTCTTCCCCCCCCCCCCCCTCCCCCCCCTATGTATATCGCTAGCTTCTACCGTTATATATATTGAATTATAAACAAAGCTTGCTCTTATGTCTCAGATTGTAGAAATAGGAGGGTGGTAAGCTTCATATCTGCAGTGGTAGATGATTCTGCCTAACTGACAGTATGTGCTTGAGTGGGTGAATGGGGAATAAATAAATGCTTCTCAAAATGAACCTTCAGCAAGCTTATAGTCTCCAAAGAGGGAGACCATCTCCAATGGGGAGAAAGCTCACTAACATATAACTCCTGGTCAGATACCGGTATTTCGAAACCTGATTGTTTCTCCTCAGTGACCGCGGAAAGTGGTAATTTGACTCCTCTGCCTTTTCGGTTTTAAGAAGAATGCTATACCAGAAAAAGGCTGGTGTGCAATACCATAGTATGTTTGTTGAGTTTTCAAAAAACCAACTAAAGGTGCCACCTAAGAAGCAAAAGAAAATCATGAAAGAGCAAAACAAGCTACATTTTCCACTTTGAGAAAGTTTTGAATGCCAATCTTGCATGTAACAATCGACCCGTTCTCTGCTTTAATTCTTCAAGAAGAATAGTTTCATTCCCAACCCCTCCATTGATCCAAACATCTGAAAAACGAAAAGTGTCAAGACATGTTTTAACAGATATAGACCAGTTATGACAATTAGAGTGACCATGGGTAAATTCAGGGATCTTATTCAAGATCATGAGATGTGTCTGTTTAGGAAATCTATGGATAGACATACTTTGGAGTTTAACCCAATATTTTATTGGCTTTACAGCAGTATCAATATATAAAAGGTATCAGCCTGTTTTTCCATATATCATTGTATTTGGACTTTTGCGACTAACACCTAACAAGCGCTTACATGCAAACAAATGAACTGATTCAATCGACTGAAATTTAGTGAATCCCCAGAGCTCCCCTGCGTATAACAACATTGGCTTATTTGTGAATCAAAAAGTTTGAAAAATATTGACAAATCCATGTTTCCTAAAGCTCACATTGTTTTAAAAAATGTCTGCGTCTTTACGTTTTGCTCGTCTAACGTATTCATCCAATGCAATATCAAAAGGCATTCTAGTGCTAAGAGTAAAACCAAGATATTTGTAGCTGTTAACTACTTCCACTTCTCTCCCTTTGTAGTACCAACATTCAGTTTTAGACAAATTTACCCCCTTTTCTGAAAACAATAAGGAGAGAGAGAGAGAGAGAGAGAGAGAGAGGGGTGGGTGTGTGAGTTGGGGGGGTGGTGGTGGTGGTGGTGGTGCGTGCGCGTATATGTGTGTGATTCTGTACGTGTGTGTCGTGTGTGTGTGTGCGCGTGTGCATACAGTGTATGCGCGTATATAGGTCTTCTGTACGCACATAATTATGAGCGAGTGTTTCAGGAAGAGTGACAGAAACGCCAGACGTAGAAGGGTCTGGAGAAAGGGTAGAGAAGCATGTTGTTGTTTGTCGTCACTCGAACAGGTGCGTTTCGCCTCCTCTAAACAAGGCAGGCTGCGCTGAGTGTTGTTTTGCCAGGGTGGAAGGGCTCAAAGACTGATCTACACCCAGAAGGGCCTTGGAGGGGTAGAGAGGTGTGGACAAAGATGCAGGAGTGTGTGTGTGTGGGGGGGGGGGGGGGGGGGGGGGGGGGGGAGGCAGGATTGAAGGATGATGTTCAAACAGCGATATGTATGCGGCATCACTTCTTCATTAGATTGAGACGGCAGGTGCCGCTGCCACTCCTCTGTGTGGAATGCAGCAGCAAGTCGGATGCCGACACAC
>JADBJO010003199.1:281250-291250 GCA_016801955.1 Conus betulinus
GTTGGATATGAAGATGATGTCGTTTTCGGTCGTGAAGATGTTGATGATGACCATTAGTTAAAATTGTTGTCTTCGTTGGATTCGCCATTGCCATAATTGTGGCATTCCATGTTCGACTCGTAGACTCTTTTTCTTTTATCTCTCTGTCTGTGTGTCTGTCCGTGTCTCTGTCTGTCCTTGTCTCTGTATGTCTGTCTGCCTGCCTGCCTGCCTGCCTGTCTGTCTGTCTCTCTCTCTCTCTCTCTCTCTCTCTCTCTCTCTCTCTCTCTCTCTCTCTCTCTCTCTTCAATCAAGATATACTAATAATATAATCATACCGAAACCAAGAATCGATCTTTTTAAAAATGGCTCAGTTTACTCTGGTGGATTCTATGCCAACATATGTTAAACAGAAGAAAAGCATTAATTCGTTTAAAGTTGCGTATAAGCGCCTTCTATTTGAAAAAAAATGAAAAACAATTTATTTTGACAGTTCTGTAGTATTCAGTCTGAGCTAATATCTCAAGTATAAATGTCAGCAACTGTTGTTATTCGGAATTGAACCCTGCATATTTTATCTTTTTATTTATTATTTTGTATGCGTGTACTATTTTCCATTATCATTGGATCAATGATTATTTTAATAATTCACGGTTAAACTAACATATGCTCTGTCTTATTCTTTTCTTTAATTGATCACCGAATTACCTCCTGTGGCCTTTGTCAGACGTGAAAATAGTAGTTGGCGTAGACTATATTGTGTATTTATGTTCTCATATACTTTTCTTCTTTCTTCTTCTTCTTCTTCTTCTTTGTTATACTTGTTACATATATAGACAATTTACTTTCTGTACTATTGTTGTGAATGTCTGTTTAGCCTCAGGGCTGAGTGTAAAAAAGCACGCTTGTATGCTTGTCTCATATCCCTGCATACACAAAATTTCGTTCGTTCGTTCTCTCTCTCTCTCTCCTCTCTCTCTCTCTCTCTCTCTCTCTCTCTCTCTCTCTCTCTCTCTCTCTCTCTCTCTCGTCAGCGTTCATGAACGTGTGTGCGGAATGTGCATACTATGCTTCCTTGCGTGGGAAGGTGGATAGTGTATGTGTGTGATTGCATACCCGTGTGCTTGCGTACCTGTGTATTTGTGTGTATGTGTGTGACTGTGTATGTATGTGTGTGGGTGTGTGTGTATGTGTGCGCGCGCGCGCGCGAGTGTGTATGTGTGCGTGCGCGCGCGCGTACGCTCAAATTGGAAAATTCGCACACACACTCACACTTGGGAGAGACAGACAGACAAACAGACAGACAGACAGAGAGCGCAGAAGAATATCAGTTTTTTTTTTTTTTTTTTTAGGAGAAAGTGAAAAACAAACAGAGAGAAAGAAAAAGTAACACAGCCCTGCAATGTTGGATGGAGACAAGGCTTGTGCCTCACTCCCTCTCCCCTGAGGAATGCCGTTTTCCGTTGTTCCAGCGTGACATGATCATAACAATAAGAGCCAAACGATGCAGACTGGTAGCGTGTCAGAGATGACGGACAAATGCCAAAAGCCTTCATGAAGGACATATCAGTCAGTAGCAGCGAAACAAAACGAACTGACCCCCCAAATAATCCCATCCCTGTCTGTTCTCTGGTCTGTCTGTGTCCGTGTCGGATACATGCCCGGGGGACCAAGGTCTGATAACAATGGCTAATAATGACGTCAGCATGAAATGACTGCATACGCGTTTCTGAGTCTTGAGTCCATGCACTGACTGATCTTAGCTTAATTTCTCCTGCTTGTTGTTATTCGAGTATCCCTGACTCTTACCTCCTCCTCCTCCTCCTCCTCCTCCTCCCTCCTCCTCCTTTCTTTCTTCTTCTTCTTGTTTTTTCTCCTCCTCCTCCTCCTCCTTCTCCTCCTCTCCGTCTTCTTTTTTCTTCTTCTTCTTCTTCTTTCTTCTTCTTCTTCTTTCTTCTTCTTCTTCCTACTCCTTTTCTTCTCATTTTTCTGTTTTTTTTTCTTCTCAGCTGTCTCCTTGCCCTTCTCCTCTTCCTCCTCCTCCTTCTCCTGTTTCATTCCCTCTCCTCCTATCCTCATCGTCGTCGTCCTCCTCCTTTTCCTTGTCCTTTCGTTTTTCTCCTCCTCTCCTCCACGTCATCGTCGTCGTCGTCGTCGTCTTTATCCTTATCGTTGTCATCATCGTCCTCTGTCTGGTCCTCTTTCTCCTGCTTCTCCTCCTCTTCGTCTCTTCCACTTCCTCCTTCTTCTCCGCCATCACTACCTCCTGTTCTCTTTCTGTGCCGCCTTCTCCACCTATCCTGCTCCGCCTTCTTCACTGCATTCTACTCCTGCTGTTGAAGGTCAACTTGTTCTGCTCCCCCTTGTCCTCCTTTCCTCCACCATCATTTTCTTCCATCTATGCTCGCTATAGTTCTTGTTCATGGTCTCTCTCTCTCTCTCTCTCTCTCTCTCTCTCTCTCTCTCTGCACTGCGCGTGCGCTCTTTCTCTGTGTTGTGTGTGTGTGTGTGTGTGTGTGTGTGTGTGTGTGTGTGTGTGTGTGTGTGTGTGTGTGTGTGTGTGTCCGTCCGTGCGTGCGTTTTTCCAGTATTCGTCAGAAATTGCAAATGGACCTGGGTACACAAGACGTTCTTTCAAAGGCGTTAAACGGTATGAGATTCGGTTCATATGATGTGCACTTGACAAAATATTCTGCATTTCTCTTCGTTCAGCCAGTGCAGTTCTCTTATGTTTTGGGTGGAAAAAAAAGTGTAATCATCAACTGGTTAAGGTTCAGTTTAAACTGAATTACTTAATTTCAATTTGAAAGCAATATATATATATATATATATATATATATATATATATATATGAACGAACAGTCAGCCATCTCTTTGATCTGAAGTATTGAGAAACTGGAATGCCAATACACGCAATAGAATACTGATGAAACAAACGTCCATTTCTTTTCATCTGCACACTAGTGTGATGACTTCAATTGTCTTTGATTTCAGCTTATTGCTGTTTTTTATGTTTTAAACTCTGAAACACTGCCCTCAAGAATGTATGTCCTAAAATGGTTCCTCTCCCCCTTTTACAAAACATGACGTACAAATATAAAAAGGTAGTAAACTCCGTCCACTCTGACAAAGCTCTGTTTGTCTTGACTCCGGATTCCTGCACTTGACTGAAGAGAATCCAGGGCCATGCAGGACAGAGACAGGCAGACAGCCGGCAGGGTGGGCTGACAGGCCGGAAGGCAATGTCCCACAGGCGCCGGTGACAGGCTGACGGCCCGTAGTGCACGTGCTGCCCTCCTTCCTGTCATGACAGTCAAACAAAGCCAAGTACCCGGGAAAGAGAATCATGCCGGTTCTAATTTGGTTTGGAGGAGTTACATAAGATGTAGCCAAAAGTTGACTGACGAGGAACGATTTCCAGCATTGTGTTGTTAACTAGAGAGGTTCCCCTTGTCATTTATCATTCGTCATGCCTTACCTGATTGCCCTGTATTGCACGTGGTTTTACAAGTCTCTGGCACGGAGTCTGGTGCCAGAATAATCAAGTTTGATTGCGGGCCCACAACACTGAAATAGAAGAAATTAATATGCAACATGTTTTTTTCCCCAAAGTGAAGGACAGCTACCCAATGTACTATGTGCTGTCCTCCTTTATGTTCTGTATAGTGTTCTGGTCCTTGGCTGACTTTGGCCATCCTACGTGAGTTACTCTTGTCCTGTATGAAACCATTTCGTCCTAAAAGATTTCATTATGTCTAAGTACACACCCGTAATGCTCTTTTTCTTCTCATTTGCCAAGTAGTTAACTGCACCTTGAGAGTCTGCCACTCTGTATCACAGTGCATATCCAATGTCATAATTTTCTGTCTGGCATTTATTTTTCTCAGTCCTTCAAGGAATGTGTCTTCGTGGCTGAATCAAGGAAAATGCAACAGTACTGGAGCAGTGGAGATATATGCAACGAAAGAGTCAAATAGATTTAATCAGGCCATGACATGCATATGAAACGACTGCAAATAATTGGAACAAGCAAGCACGCACTGAAAAACATTTGTGATGAAAGACTGACTGGTCGACGGGCATATGAGAGATGACTACAAATGTCTGAAAGAAGTCCGGACTGAAGGCTGATTGGTCGAGAGGTGGCTCTGTTTGGAAGTTGTGTAACTGGCCATCAGTATGCACATCTCTCTGTCTAGAGGGAAGCTGAAAACATGTTTCAGATCTCCTTCCTTCCATTGTCACCCCTGTCACCCCCCCCCCCCCCCCCCCCCCCCTTTCCACCGCCTTGCTGGTTTGGACTGGCTTCCCTGATAAGACTGTGACACATACCACATGTAGCATGTGACGTTGCCCGTCTGACCATATGAAAGACGAATCTTCTCTTTACTGCTTTGGTTTGCCCCATTTGCACATAATTTACTTGCATCTTATACGGTTTCCCCATATTCTGTATCTGGTTTCCCTTGATATGCATTGATTTTTGTCTGCCATACTACTTCGTAGTACATGCCCTTGTCCAATATTATTTCCTCTGTCGTGTGTCCTTTAATGATTAGTCCTGTCCAAAAATTTGCCCTCTGCCCTCCACCATGTACACTCTGTCCTTTATTTTCAGTCACATGTGATTTCTCTCTGTCCTGTTTCGCCCCTGTCCCCCCCCCCCCCCCCCCCCCTTTTTTTTTTTTTTTTTTTTTTTTTTTACATGATTTTCTCAACTATATACAAGTTCTGTTAATGTGCTGTATCATTTCTTCTGTCACAAGTGATTTTTGTCGTGTAGGCGCTCCCTACTCTTCATGATTTTAATTGTAGTGTATCTTTTTGACTGCTCCATGTTCTTTTTGTTTCTTTATTGTCGTACTATATCTTTTTGACTACTCCATTTTTTTTTTGTTTGTTCGTTATCATACTGTATCTTTTTGACTGCTCCATGTTTTGTTTGTTTGTTTGTTATCATACTATATTTTTTCCCGGCCCAGCAGATTAGGAATAAAGAACAAAGACACGAGAAACAAAACACAATAAAAATAGATAACATGGATATTTAGAAAATGTATCGGTACACTTCAAAATTAAGTCCCCCACTCAACATTGGAAAAGCCAGCTACCAAAACAAATATATTTGTTGTTGTTTGTCCATCCAAATTGATAGTATTGAAGGAAATCGCACAGAAGAAGATTTGATGCGATGTGTCTGCTCCATGCAATGCAGAAGATGTGCTGCAAATGAAGGATGAATGAGACACAGGTGGATAGTGGGTTCTTTCTTTTTTTTTTTTTTTCTTTTTGCTGTCCCAACCTCTGCACCACCTCAAATGCAGTGCACTCACGCCGCTATTTCCGACCCCGTCAACAGCCATAGCCCGGTCGGCCCCGACGCAGCCCCGGCACCGTCAATCCACAGGGAGCAGTCAATGTCAAGTCGTCAAGAGGCAACCCACCGGAGGGAGACTCTGCACTGCTGCCGAGTCCCTTTGGTGGTGTTCAGTGGCGCCTGTTCTGATCTAACATACGCAGGACACCACCTACTAAGCCCCCTACTGACGACAATAATTGCTTAGTCGCGGAGCCGGCGTGAGTGAGCTCTCCCTCCGGAGGGCGCCACCACGTCCGTCCAACGACAGCCCCTATGGACTCGCCGATACCGGTGACCTCGACGGAACCAAATCAAGACCACAGACGTGGAGAGGAATCGAAATTGAAGTCACCATGAGAGCAGGGCATGAAGGGCCACAGAATTTGAGACTTTTTTTTATGCTGATCGATGAGAATGAGGATGATTAAGATGATGCTACGGATTTCCAATTCGGTCTGAGACTACATGACAGGGTCTGTACTTCCTTTCATAATAAATCCCGGCGTCAACCAGGCCCGAGAGATATACAGGCACCTGCAGTGTTGGTCAGGAAATTTGAGCAACGCTCTCAGATACGCATCCATTAAGTGGATGAAACTCGACTGGGTTGGTCCCAGTCTTCCCAACTGAGTCCGCAGCAAACTCAACTCTGGGTAGGAGCCGGTCGGGCAGAAAAACCCACATGACTTTGATGGGATTCGAACCCACGACCTCCCAGCCCGGGAGTCCGCAACGCTAACCACTTCGCCACGGCGGCTGGTGGATAGTGGGTTTTGAAGATAAGGAGAACGTGGACCTTGACTCGTCAGCCTCATGTTCCTTTGGACCTGTGCTATCGTTTCCTGTGAATACGGGCAGTGCCTCTGCTAAGACAGCCTCGCCAGGCTGGGCAGTCTAGCCTCACTGTTCCGAGGTGTTTGAGTTATCTGTGAAGTTTTGAACGTGTCCTTAAAGCCCTTCTTCTTACTCCTAAGTGAGCATTTGCCTTCCACCACTTCGATATGGGAAGCCCCAGAAACGTGTCAGACATTCGTACAAGGTGGTCACCCTATCTCACCTGGCCTGTGCTCAGAAAGGTGTCGAGGCGTTGCAAATCAGCTATACTTTAATGCACAGCAGGACACACAAACATTTGCCACTGTAGTGCTCATGTAAAATTATTGTTCGAGTACATTCACTCTCACAAATCACAACATGTATGATTGTCAATACCTGCCGACACAGACAGACACTAAGACTCTCACGAACATGCAGGAAAGACTGAAAGAGAAAACTTTGTAGGAAATGTTGACGCTTGGGGAATGTAAAAACAAAAGCAGGGGGGACAGGGACGGTAGGAGAAAATAACAGTGACAAATGCTTTGAAGCACTGCTACAACGACCGAGACAGATCTTTCAGACAAGACACAGACGCTGGCCATTTCCGCAGTCACGAGTCGTCACATCATGTTGATCGCACAACGTGTGAGCCGAACAAGGCAAGTCACCTCAGGCCTGCTGACAGACACGGACAGTGAACTGTAATTACGGCAGAGTTCTGTTTCGCGGGGGATAGAAAGGGTCCCTTCTGTTCCCAGTCCTGCTCTTTTCAGGAGATAGGAAGTGGATCAAAATGAGCTTATGTCTGCTCTTACTTCTTCCGCATGCTTCTCAGCCAGTTGCTGTGTGTGTGTGTGTGTGTGTGTGTGTGTGTGTGTGTGTGTGCGTGCGTGCGTGCGTGCGTGTGTGTGTGTGTGTGTGTGTGTGTGTGTGTGTGTGTGTGTGTGTGTGTGTGTGCACGCACCCTCGTGTATGTGCGCTTGTATGTGTGTTTTTTTGTATGTGCATGTGTGCGCATGCACGCGTGTGTGTGTATGTGTGTGTGCGCGCGCGCGCGCGCGCGCGTGTTGTGTGTGTATGTGTGCGTGCGTGAGTCCATGCATATGTGTGTGTGTATGTATGCATATGCACGCTTTGAAAAAAAAAATGAATAAAGAGAAAATAGCATTCGCTGGTAGAAAAGCGAGCAATTGCAGAAGAGCACATCAATGCAAAAGTGCAGAGGTACATCCTTTATGAAAGCCATCTTCTGGCTAGGAGGCATTTCAGCCGGCTTTTGGCAGAAGAGGAGCACTGGAAGGAGGAACGCTGACTCTTTCCTTGCTGGCTGGAATGCGTGGCCCTTCTTTTCACCATCTGTGTGAAGTAGGTTCAGCAGAGACATGAACACGTTTCTGAAGAAGCCGTTGTATGAAGTGTAGAAAGCGTCCGCCGGGAGGATAAGGAGCAGAAAGAAAGGGACATGCGAGGGTTGGGTGGGGTCTCTCTCTCTCTGTCTCTCTCTCTCTCTCTCTCTCTCTCTCTCTCTCTCTCTCTCTCTCTCTCTCTCTCTCTCTGTCTGTCTGTCTCTCTTTCGCTCTGTCTCTGTCTGCGTGTCTGTCTGTCTGTCTGTCTGTCTGTCTGTCTGTCTGTCTGTCTCTCTCTCTCTCTCTCTCTCTCTCTCTCTCTCTCTCTCTCTCTCTCTCTCTCTCCTTCCATGCATGTACAGAAATCCTCCTTTCTGTCTCTCTCTCTCTCCTCTTAATTCTCCATGCATGTACAGAATTTCTCTTTCTCTCAGACTTCCCATCTCTCTCTCTCCCTCCCTCCCTCTCTCTCTCTCTCTCTCTCTCTCTCTCTCTCTCTCGCTCACTCCTTTGTCTGCCTGTCTGTCTGCCGTCTGTCTTTCTCCATTTCTCCCTTTTTGTCAATCTCTGTCAGTCTCTCCATTTCTTATATCTCTGTCTTTCTGACTCCTACCTACTCCTGTCTGTCTGTCTGTCTGTCTGTCTGTCTGACTGTCTGTCTCTATCTCCCTTCCTCCCCTCTCTCTCTCTCTCTGTCTCTGTCTCTATCTGTCTCTGCCTCCCTGTCTGTCTGTCTATGTCAGTATGTCTGTCTGTGTATCTGCTTTTCTCTGTGTGTGTCTGTCTCCTGTATCTCCCCCATCCCTCTCTCTCTCTCTCTCTTTCTCTCTGTGTCTCACTCTCTCTCTGTCACTGTGTTTCTGTCTACCTGTCTGTCTCTCTGTATGTCACACACACACACACACACACACACACACACACACACACACACACACACACACACACACACACACACACACACGCACGCACACCTCATTTCACTTCAATTAGTGCTATGTTTCATGGAGGACAATAACGTAAATTGTTCCTCATTGAGGCTTCATTCTTGCAGCAAAAGGGCATTGAGTGTTTCTCTATTCCATACCTCATTCTGTTGACTTCCCTGTCAATACCTGTCCCTGTGGTACTTGATGCAGAAAGAGACGAACCATTGTTTTACGGCACAAAACAGTACAGCGTCTATTGTGGATAGATGGCTATGAGTATAAAGGGGTGTAGGAGCATACAGCATAGGGAGTGAGAAGTCTGAAATGGGAAAGTACTTGTGAGTTCTGTAAGATGTTAGGTTGATGTAGAGGAACATAATCTTTTCTTTGGAACGTTCCCCTTCGAATTCTTTGCCCATCGTTTTATCTTTTTTTTCTGCTGTTCTTTCTGCCACTGACTTACAGTTTATTTTACCTTTTTCTTTGCGCGTCTGTTATATATATTGTGCGTTTTATTTCATGTTATTGTATTTTTCCACCCCAAAATGAGATTTTTTTTTTTTTTTTTTTTTTTTTTGGGGGGGGGGGGGGGGGAGTATTCCTGTCTAACGTGAGTGAATACTTACTTAACTCTGGTCACATGTGTCATGTTTATCGTGGGCGTAAGATCTATCAGAATTGTCCACATTCAACTCTCGCCATTCTTCCGATGTACAGTGAACAAATTCTCTTCACTTTCTGCTTTTTTTTTTCCGGTGTGCCGAAAAACATTAAAACACGCTGAGTCCGTTTTCTGTTTTGTTTGTTCCATTCCATCCGCAATGCAAAAATTCAACTTGTTGCTGTCTATCTGCGTTTCATTTCACGTGCGTGAATAGAGTGGAGTCCCTTTGGCTTTAATTTTTCCAGTAGGAAAGTTCCTGTAATGGTCAAGGCTTCGATTCCGTAGTTGTACCTTGTGTTCATTATCTGTATATTGTTTCCAGGAGGATGTGGCCTCCAATGTAACGTGTGTGTCTTGTCTGTTAATCAGTTCTCCAGGGTCTTCCGTGAAATGCGTATGTGGAAGTGGTTGGCCAGCAAATCCGGACATTCCAATCCATGACAGCCCATGATCTTCTGAACTCTGAGTGGAGAGAACTGGTTGCTGTGCTGTGCATTGGTGATGAACCTCCAGAGTCCAGTCATGCCCACTCCTTCATCCCTCCTCTCCTCTGCTCACCGGGCCAAATAGGGTTTGCCCATTTAATAATAATAATGATAATGAATACTTATATAGCGCCTATTCTTGGCTAGAGGCCAAGCTGTAAGCGCTTTACAATCCACACTCGTTTACACAACGGGATCCCTACCTGGGTAGTGCCGACTGAAGAGCTGCCAGCTAGCGCTTCATTCAGTAGTCGTTTCCCGTATCATCCAGTCAATGTTCAATATCGTTCACTCATTTTCCTTACTTCCTTCATTCTTTCCATTTCTCACGCAGGGTGCATGCTATGTGTAACGTGTCATCCATACCAAAGGCCAAACTGGCTTACTCTTCCGAAAGTTAGTGATGGGATTTTACGTGTGTG
>JADBJO010003199.1:296250-298571 GCA_016801955.1 Conus betulinus
GAGGGGAGAGAGAGAGAGAGGGGAGAGAGAGATAGAGGGGAGGAGAGAGAGAGAGAGTGAGAGACGAGATCGAGAGAGGGATGGGGTGCAGAGAAAGACACAGAATGCGAAAGAGAGAGAGAGAGAGAGGGGAGGGAGAGAGAGAGAGAGAGAGGGGGGGGACAGGGTGCACAGAAAAAAAAATAATTGTGGAGAGAGAGAGATGAGAGTCAGAGAGAGGAGAAGAGAGACGAGAGAGAGAGAGAGGAGAAGAGAGAGTAGAGAGGGACGGGGTGGTGGAGAGAGAAAGGACAAAATAAATTGTGGAGAGAGAGAGAGAGAGAGGAGAGAGAGAGAGAGAGAGATGAACAAGTGGAAAACAATCATGCCCTCAGCAGTCACGGGCTTTGGTAACACGGGAAAGTACTGTACAAACTTTTCGCAACAAGCGTAAAGCAAAGGGAGAGAACTCAACGAAGACAGTTTCGAATCCAAACGACTTACACACGACCTCGTGGAACAAGACAAATAAAATGTTTTTTAAAGAGAAAAAAAAAAACCTTTCAGAAAGAGAGAGAGGAGGAGGGGAGAGAGAGAGAGGGGGGGGGGAGGACAGACAGCCGAGTGACTGGATCAAACTGATCGATAGACGTACAAGACAAGAAAGACAGACAGACGGAAGGACAGAATACAAGCAGAGGGCGAGATCTATAGATACACAGATATAGACCACTAGGGAGGAGTTTGTGCAGTGTTAGTTTATGTCCCCCTCTCCTGTTTTTCTTTGTTGCTTCTCTCTCTCTCTCTCTCTCTATCTCTCCTCTCTATCTCTCTCTCTCCTCTCGCTATCCCCTGGTACTTCTACTTTTTCTCCTCCCCCTCTCCCTCTCTCTGTGTGAGCATTTGTATAGCTTTACTTTCCTCCCTCACCGTCTCTCGCTGTATGTGTGTGTGTGTGTGTGTGTGTGTGTGTGTGTGTGTGTGTGGGTGTGCGCGCGCGCGCGCGCGCGCGCGCGTGCGTACGCGTGCGTGCGTGCGTGCGTTGTGGTTGTGTGTGTGTGTGTGTGGTGTGTGTGTAAATGTGTGAGTGGGTGTGGTGGATGTGTGTGTGTGTGTGTGTGGTGTGTGTGTGTGTATGTGTGTGGGGGGTGCGTGGGTGTGTGCGCGTGTGTGTGTGTGTGTTGTGGGTGTGGTGTGTGTGTGTGGTGTGTGTTGTGTGGTTTTCCTTCTCATCGCATTTGGTTTAGCACTACATTCCTAGTCTCCGCTCCAGGCGGGCGTTGACTTCAGTGAGTGTAGATTTCCAGCTGTCTTGGGTGAGTTTGGTTTTGCACCCTTGGTTCTCACTGTCGTTGCTTTTTGTTGTACTTTGTACTTCCGTCCCTGTGTTACCACACCACTGTAAAGCTGGGGGACTTTACAGTTTACCTGCTTATCTTCTGTCTGTCTGTCTGTCTGTCTTTCTTCTCTCTGTCTCTCTCTCGCCTCTCTATCTCTCCTCTTTACCTCCCTCCCTCTCTCTCTCTTTGTCCCCCACTCTCTCTCGCTCCTCCCTCCCATTCTGTTCCCACGTACCTGCCCTCTCTTTTTCTCTCTCTCCACATTCTTTGTCTTTCTCTGCAAACAGTCCCCCCCCCATCTCTCTCATTCTTTGTCTTTTCCTTCTCTTGTCTCTCTCTCTTCAAATATCGTCCGAATCTCTCTCTCTCTCTCACACCCCCTCTCTCTCTCTCCACATTCTTTGTCTTTCTCTGCAAACAGTCCCTCTCTCCTCTATCTCTCTCTCTCCAAATCCTTTGTCTTCTCTGCAAACATCCCGTCCCCGCACTCCCCCCCCCCCCCCCGCATCCTCTCTCTCTCTCCCTCTCTCTCTCTCTCTGTGTGGATCGTCACTGGTGCCGTGAAATCCCATCAGTCAACACTTCAGCTTTATCCAATCAGTGGCCTGGGTGGCGGCCTTTTTTCTTGTCCACAGCCTCACTGTGAGTTATCTGCCGATCGCTTACCTCCCTTTCTGTGTCGCCCTCATTCTATTGGCTGCCATCACATTGACAAGCACGCGCTCATGAATACTGCATGACGCATTCGTGTCAAGTGGTCTGTAGATATGTGACTGCGCGTGCATGGCTGATGGCCGCGATTGTAGTAGCGAGTGGATGGTGATGGATGGTGGTGATGGTGATGGTGGTGATGGTGGTGTGGGTGATGGAGGGGTGTTGGTGATGGTGGTGTGATTATAGGTAGCGTGATGGATGGTGATGGTGGTGGAAGGGGGCTCGGTGAGTCTTGCGTCTCTTCTTGGTGTCGTTTGCATGCATTCTCTCTCTCTCTCTCTCTTATCT
>JADBJO010003200.1:0-7500 GCA_016801955.1 Conus betulinus
GTTGTTTTTTGTTATGTGGTTTTTTGTTTTTGTGTTTTTTGTTTTTGTTTTTGTTTTGTTTGTGTGTGCATCTTTCTTTTATCGACTCGTTTGTCTATTTCATCACTTCCCCTCTGTTTAGATATCAACCGCCATGCCGCTGTAAACCCCTCTGTCACTTCATTTTCTCTGGCTTGCCTACTACCGGTTGCCCTTCTTCCCCTCTCTCTCACATCCCTCAGGCTCACGCTCTCCACTCTTCTTCACGTGACCCTCCTACACATTACACTGTGTCAAAAATATGCATGTGACTCGAGCTCGAATACGCGGTTATGTGGACTAGCGCGCACTCCCCCCCCCCCCCCCCCTCTCTCTCGCCTCTCTCTCTCACACACCACACACACCACACACACAAAACACACGAAGGAGGCGACTGGAAGCGCTCCGAGCCTAGTCGCGCTCGCGAGCTCGCTCTATCTCGCGAGGCCCGGCGATGATGCGCGGATTTTAGATATGCCATACAACTACCGGACGATCAAGCTCCCAACACAGGCTAGATGACTGAGACCCTTAAAGCGTTCAGATGAAACTCTGACAAGAACACAGTAATTTTCGACAGACTCTTCCATTCCCCACAACGAGCACGTTGTTCAACACCAAGATAGCGACGTAATGTTCACGCCGGTGTTGTGGGGAACGGCCCGTGTGATGGGTGGGGGGTCCCGAGGTGCAAACGTGTCTTCCCTACACACACAACGGTCCCTTGGTTAGGTCCGGACCATCCCACGGTCAAATATCCCGCGTTTCAACTATCACAGATCGATTGACCTTGAATGGGCGTGAGGGACGACGAACTCATTTTCCCTGCTCCTCGGTGTGCTAGATCAATGGTGTGTATCGCCTAACACAGATATCCAAACTAAGTGATTTTTACACTCTAAGTCCAATCGGGGGTCGACAGCGCTGCTTGGACAGAGATCGGCATAACATTTTGATCTCCCTTGGACCCTCCCCCCCCCCCCCCCCCCTTTTTTTTTTTTTTTTTCTTTTCTTTATTCTCTGGCAGACGCAAAGTTGTTCCTTTTTGATGGTCTTACGGTTTGCCTTACTTTTTCGATACCACAATAGGCATTTTCCTTATCATTATTATGGATTTTATGTTACCACCCATACCTGTGCCTCTCGACGAGGCACCTGGATTTCCGCTCTTCATCACCCACGATAGGTGAGAATAGTTAGCAGGAATGGGGTGGACACCCAACATTCCCATTTTGACCTGACGGAGTTAAATTAAATCGAAGAGATGAAAAGTCCCCGACTTACAAGACTAGTAGTAACAAAAACAATCCTTTTAGCAACATGTCGCTGGGGTCCTGCATAAAAGAATAAACGTTGTAGGCTTCTAACTGGCCCAAGTTATAACTTGCATTTTAACGAACTTAACCCTCTTTTCGGTGCGGTTTGCAAAATGAAGTTGACTGCAAGCGGAAATTGAACAAATCTTTCAACAACAACAACAAAAAAGTGTTCAAGATAATAACGGGGGGCCGAAATAACATGGACGACGCCCATCCTAGCGCCGAATTTGGCAAATAATAATGATTGCTCGTCTCTTCATTTTCGTTGTCTTGAGTGTTGTTTATCTTGCCTAAAACTAACAAACAAACAAAAAAAAACTACCTACAAGGTCGAAGCGCGTCGGGTTTGGTCTTGTGATTCGTTTGTCCATTTTTTTCGGCGGGCGTTATTTTAAATACTTCTTGAGATTGAATTGCCCCCCCCCTTTTTCGGTCTCTTTCTTCCTCCTTTCTCCACCCCAGCCCCTCCTCCTTCACCCGTCTCACACCCAAGCCCCGCTCCCCCTCCTCCACCCTTTATCCCTTATTTTAATATTTTCGGTTTCTTTTAAAACCCCAATTTTTTTGCCAAGTTAATGTCAAACTCCACAGAAGACGGAACGTATGCATCATCCGTCTGCATTGCCCCCCCCTTTTTCCCCCCCCCCCTCCCCCCCCCCTTTGTTCCCCCCCCCACCCCCCCCCCCCCCCCCCCCCCCCCAAAAAAAAAAAAAAAAAAAAAAAAAAAACTATTTAAAACAGGTGTCACATATGCGCAACTACTAGAGCATCTCACGCAAACAGCTTTCTCACAGCTTTCTACGGAAATTTGATTATTTCGGGGGAGCCATACCGAGCTAATATGGTCCTGGTGTGTTTAAAAGGGGGTCCCGGTCTCCGCTAAACGTGTGCTACAGACAACTGTTTGTTTTTAATTATACACATTTTTCGTTTCTATGCGTGTGCCATGCTAGCACTATAAAGTTGGTTACTTTAGGTATTGAACGCTTGTTGTTGTTGGATGTGTGTGTGCGGCGCGCGCGCGCGCGGCGCGCGCGCGCGCGTTGCCGTGTGTGTGTGTGGTGTGTGTGTGTGTGTGTGTGTGTGGGTGTGCGTTGTGTGTGTGTTGCTTGCTTGCTTGCCTCTTGCTTGTGCGAAAATTAGTGTGATCCTGCCTGGCACATTATATGATATGAAAAAAAAAACACAACTGACAAACAAAACAACACAACTCACAAAACAAAGTACCACGATAAAACATACACGGCAAGACACAGCTACTCACCACGACTCCTTATTCTTCTCCCACCCCCCCACCTCCCCACGCTCCGCTTCCTGCCAAATCACTGTACTTGGGTACGGTGAAGGCTGGTCGTCCCCGACAATCTGAATATGCAACACCTCTCTCCTGTCCTGTTGCACGCGACTGAGGACTAACGACTGTGGAGAGTCAGGACTGCCTATTCCGTCCATCATCATGGCACCAGTGCCACTTACTGTCTTTTAGGAGAACCCCTCCCCCTCCCGCACACTATTCCATCCTTAAAAAAAAAAAAATAATAAACAAGTGTTGAGAGAGAGGGGTGGGGGTGGGGGGGGGGTGTTGCTGGAGTGCATAGTACGCAGTCATTCAGTCGTTGCGTGTCACGCATCCTTGGGCAATCTCCATAACGTGCTGGGTGGGTGGGTCTGGTGGGGGCAGTACAGTGCTGGGCACCCTTCCATCTGTTCTTCCAAGATGTGATGATCCTTGGCTTTCTTTCTAACCTCCATCAATCATCATCTAACATCGAACATGTTGGAGAAATACGTACTCACTTCAAAAGTTAAAAATTGTCGAGCTTCAATTCGTCGACTGAATTCAAACTTTGGAGACAGCGGTTCCATTTATGCACCTTTTTTCCAGGTGCATTCGAACTAAATCTAACTCATTTACCCCCCCCCCCCGCCCCCCCCCCCCCCCCCCCCCCCCCCCTTTTTTTTTTTTTCAACACCATCCGCCTTCATTATTTCTTTTTTTTTTAATTTAAACACATTTTGTCCTTTGTTTTGCTGCGTGCGTGCGTGCGTCCTGTGTGTGGTGGTGTGTGTGTGTGTGTGTGTGGGTGTGGGTGTGTGTTGCGCGCGCGCCGCGCGCGCGCGTGTGCCTGTGTGTGATTTGTGTCCGTACATACACGCGCGTGTATGCGCTCGTGTGTGCGCTCATGTGTTGTGTGTGTGTGTGTGTGGGTGTGGTGTGTGTGTGTGTGTGTGTGTGTGTGTGTGTGTGTGGTGTGTGTGTGTGTGTGTGCGCGCGTGCGTGTGTGGTGTGTGTGTGTGTTGTGTGAGAGAGAGAGAGAGAGAGAGAGAGGAGACAGACAGAGAGACAGACAGACAGACAGAGACAGACGAGAGACAGACAGACAGACAGACAGGGAGACTGTCTGATTGTGCGAGTCTGTGCCCGTCATCTTTTTTGCCTGCGTGCGTGCATGCTTACTTGCGTGCGTGGGCGCGTGCGCGTGCGAGCGGGTATGAGAGAGAGAGAGAGAGAGAGAGAGAGAGAGAGAGAGAGAGAGAGAGATAGAGAGAGAGAGAGGATGGGGAAAGTGAGAGAGAGAGACTACGCGTGTGCCTGTGTTTTGTGATCGCCTGTGTAGGAGAGGCTTGTCTTTTGTGCCTGTCCGTATTGTTGTCAAACATGTTTTCCTTCTCCTGGAGTGGCAACGTTCATAGTCGAATACACACGACGCCAGCGGTTGAAAGCTAATTTCATACGTTCAAGTTGATTGATTCCTCTCCCTCTCTCTCTCTCTCTGTGCGTGCGTGCGGGCGGGCGCGCGCGTTTGTGTGTGTATGTGTGTTTTGCGTGTTCCTACTGTGTATACCTGAAAAACACCCACACACACACACACACACACACACACACACACACACACACACACACACACACAGGGGTAGGCTTAATAAAACTGAAGGCTGGTGCACAGCTTGACATGATCTTGGTGTGGGCATTGGAAAAGGCACAACCGTCAAACGTACTCGACGAGGATACGACTAACCTATTTTCATTCCCCTCGTCAATGTTAACATCAATGGAACGACGACAATATCAAAAAGTTACTGAGCATCCCGAAACTAGGGGGTGCAAGCATTCCATACGAAATACCCAGGGCGTGAAAAGGAACTGGATAACTGATGAAATACAACCAGAACTTGAAGGTTCCCTACATGCAAATCTTTCTAACAACGATTTTTTTTTAAACGCGACAAGAGATAACAGTATTTGCTAATTTTAAACACACACACACACACACACACACACCACACACACACACACACACACACACACACACACACACACACAACCGATGCCATGTTTGGTGAAACACAACTGAAGCTTAAAACATTTGATAACCAATCAAATAATATGAACGTGTGTATTTGGTACACCTAGAGATTACAGCACTTGCTAGTCTTTTAGAATTAAAACGAAAAAATCCGTGCTTGATTTACTATAATTTGGGCCTTTTATGATAGCTAATCACAGGGAGGGGGCAGGGCGGAGGGAGAGGGGGAGGGAATTCCATGTTTGAATCCCATCTGCTACTCAAGTAAACAGCTGAGACTGTGAGAGAGGAGAGAAAAAAAAAAAATCCCAGACATGACCAAAATTCGAGTGCTTGAAGTGTCGAACAGCTGTGAGACGTACACATTACTGCCAAAAAAATAAAGCGGGGGAAAATGCACTCAGCGGCAATGCATCATCGACGATCACAAAGTAAACCATGTGCATGTGGTGTGTATACATACAGACCATTACTTTCTGGAACAAATGGCGACGTCGTAGCGTTTTTTTGTTTTTTTGTTTTTTGTTTTGTTTGTTTTTTTTTGTAGTTGTTGGTTGTTTTTTTTGTTTTTGTTTTTTGTTGGTGGTTTTTTTTTCTTTCTTTTCTTTTTTTTTTTTTTTTTTTTTTCTTGGGGGGGGGGGGGGGTGGGGGGGGGGGGGGTGGGGGTTGTTTGGTTGTTTCTTTTTCTTTGTTCGTTTTTGTTTCCTTCCTGCTCGACAAGCACTGAGAAGCAGCGTGGTGCTTTGGTACTCCATTACTTTCCAATTTGTGCGCGAAAGAACTCTTTTTACTCAAATTTTACAGGTTGTCCACATGGTCAGTATTTAAAAGGGCTTGTGTCTGTGAATGCGTGGCCTAGGTTACATGCATTTCACAGAGCATACCGCCCCCCTTCCCCTCCCCCTACTCACACACACACACACACACACACACCACACACACAACACACACACCACACACCACACCACACACACACACACACTTTTTCGTGGTCGCAGTTGTAAGCCGTTCACGGAGCACCTTTTCGTGGCCCAAGTCGTATGCAGTTCATTTAAGTGCCTTTTGTTTTGTAAGTTCTCAGATGCGTGCAGTACCCCCCCCCCCCCCCCCCCCCCACACACACACACACACCTTTTACTACTCGCGTAATGGCGGAATGGGGGAAAAGGAGCAGTGGTGTGGGGTGTCCCCCGTACTGTTTTTAATGCGAGTTTACATGCAGTCCATGTAACTTTTGGGTCATCGGCTTGCTCTACGGTCTCAGTTACAAGTGATTCAATGATCAGTCTTTTTTGTGCTATTTTTAGTCCGAGTTACATGCACTCTATGTAACCTTTGGGTCATCTGGGTCATGTTTTAGGGTCTCAGTTACAAGTAGTTTCAATAACAACTTTTTTTTTTTTTTCTTCTTTTTTTTTGTTTATTTGTTTGTTTGATGTCCTGGTTTGCGTATACAGCCAACAGAGATTTTCCCTCCCGTTCTGTGTGTGTGTGTGTGTGTGTGTGTGTGTGTGTGTGTGTGTGTGTGTGTGTGTGTGTGGTGTGTGTGTGTGTGCGCGGCGCGCGCGCGCGATTGTTTTGTTAAGGCCTCAGCTCATACGGTACATGAAGCACCTCTCTCTCGCTAAACTCTTTTTTCCTCGCCTTAGATACATACAATTTAAGGAGCCACACTTTTTTTTCTTTTCCTTTTTTTTCTGGCCTTAGTTACATGCAGTTCATGATGCACTGGGTTTTGTTCCCCATCGTTTGGGCATTAACGCGCCTTGGTCATGCAACTCACCCCATCCATTTTCACTCCTATGTACGTTTTTTCCCTGTGTTTTCTTTGGTTTAAATAAATTTATTTCCACTTTACAATCACATAGTTTCACACTAAATGTGAAAATTTGAACAACAGTGACAAATCATAAATAAATGTTAGCGAACCGCCCAGAGAATCGTGGACAATCGAGTCACAAAACAAAAAACACAACGCGTTTCGACCTCTTAGATCTTCTTCAGGTAAGACACAAACGAACAGAACAAGAAAAATCACTTAGCTTTTTATAGCTTCAGAGTTCAGCGCAAGGAAGAAGGCGTTGAACTCTGAGCGATCAAAGCTAAGTGAATTTTCGTTTTTCTATTTGTTTGTGTCTTACCTGAAGAAGACCTAAGAGGTGGAAACGCGTTGTTTTTGTCTTGTGACTCGTTTGTCCACGATTCTCTGGGCGGTTCGCTAACATTTAAGATTTCTTTAGATTTTCCGCGCCTGCAGTCGTCTCTCTCTTTGCAACTACAACAACAACAAGCTAATGCTTTATAATATGTTCAATATTTTATGATTACACATGTGACAAAGGAAATGGCAGGAGACTATTCAAGTACTACTCTAAACTCTTTCTTTTTGTTCCTTGGCATACATGCTTAACCAAGGTCGATCTTCTATGAATGGGCAAATCGAAAAAATGCTTTAATCTGCGTTGTGTGTGTGTGTGTGTGTGTGTGTGTGTGTGTGTGTGTGTGTGTGTGTGTGTGTGTGTGTGTGTGTGTGTGTGTGTGTGATTGTTGGTGTGAGGGAGAAGTGGAGGAGTGGCTGTTGTCAACGTTGATATTGTGCTGTGGCGTATTCATCAGTTGCGAGTGCATGCATGAGTTTATGTCCAGGCTTTCGTGGGGGTCTGTTTTGTTGGGTCATTCTACACCTGTGCATCAAGAGCAAGCCCAAACTTGACAAATCGGCACTGAAAAAAAACAACACACACACAGAAAGAAAGAAGACCCCAGTCCCAAACGACAAAGCAACACGTGTCCGAAAAAGCACGCCGTTATCACTAACATAGGGAAGGTTAGTGCATATGGCTTACGTCCGCTTC
>JADBJO010003200.1:20000-25000 GCA_016801955.1 Conus betulinus
GAAGAGAGCCAGATAGACAAAAAAGAAACTCACACACAAAAACATTCACCCACACACATGCATAGATGTGCATACACATGCACTCCCATGTGTCATATATGACACACGTATGCATGCGCTCGCATGCACGCACCCACCTACGAGAGAGAGAGTGAGAGGCAGAGAGAGACAGAGACAGACACAGACAGAGACAGACAGATACTGATAGACAGAGAGAAGAGAGAAGACAGACAGACAGACAAAGAGAGACAGAAGAGAAAAGACAAACAGAAAGACAGAGAAAAAAAAAATCAATCTTGAAAAAGAATTTGACAGGCAGACAAACTGAGAGAGAGAGAGAGAAATTGAGAGACAGACAAAGACAGAGTCGAGAAGGAGAGTCAAACAGACAGACACAGGCAGACTGAGTCACACACACACACACACACACACACACACACACACACACACACAGAGAGAGGGGGGGAGAGAGAGAGAGAGACAGAGACAGACAGACAGACACACAAGAGATACAGCGAGAGAGAGAAGGAGAGGTCAGAAGCTGAGTCACAGCTGAGACTGAGATATATGCAGAGGGAGACAGATACAAGACAAATGAGGATAACAAATGTGGGTGGGATTTTTTTTTTAACTGCCATAAGATGGAGAGCAAGAGAGAATGTGTTGATGGGTGTATGTGAGGAGACAAAGGAGGGGGGGTGGCGGGGAGACTGGAGTAAATCAAAAAGACAGAGGGATATGGACACACATAACAAGTGCACACACACACACACACACACACACACACACACACACACACACATGCACACACAAACTCACTCATTTACTAACTTTACTGTTCGGCAGAGCAGCACAAACAAGTAGCCAAGTTATCAAAAACTAATATTTGAAAAACAACCACGTTCTTTGCTATATCCACCCCCTTCCTAAATTTTTTTTTCCCAAATATTCACTTACAGCTAATGTCCGAGAGAATCTCTCTCTCTCTCTCTCTCTCTCTCTCTCTCTCTCTCTCTCTCACTACATACACACAAGCAGATGGACAAGGATGGGAACAAGTGAGTGACAATTAATGAGTAATACAGACAAATGTTGAGTGAGAAGACAGAGTTTTGACGAACAGAGAGGCAGAGCAACTGACGGTGGTGGGTGGGGTGGCCTCAAATTGTAAACAAAATCTGTCAGCTGATCTTTTTTTTTAACTGAAAGGCAGCAGGCGCTTCCCCCTTTTACTAAGTTCAAATATGTAAAATCAGTAGATGGAAACTTGCAGTATCTATGTACTAAAACTTAAGCAGTGTTCTGCTGATATCACTTGATCGCGTGCGCCTGTCGTTCTTCGTTCGTCGCATTTAAATCTACCTTTGGTCCCACCTCTGGAGTTCATTCACCCGACGTAAAATGCTGCAAAACTTTTTTTTTTTAACGCGATCATAAATTCTGATCTGTACTGTTTCAACGATAAACACCAGGCACACTAGGTACATTATGTGGCTACTGTTTTCAGGTGCATTCACCTTGAATTGCGATGCTTTGCTTCGTTCTGAGCTCCGCCTCGGATATCGGAGCACCTAGCAGAAGCTCGCACCTTTGTAGCAGACGAGACATACCTCAAGACTATTTCACGAACACGCTGATCACCAAAGAAATAATAAACATACAAAAAAAATTAAAGAAAGAGGCAGCAAACTTACCTTTGAAACAGTAATCGGCTCGTTGAATTCTCGTCCACCTGTAATCCTGAAACCCCAGGGCGAGCCCCCTCTCAAAATGACAGCGAACGAAGTCATGATTCAATCGAAACCGCCATAGATGAAAGTTTTGCAGTCAGTGTAACTCCGAAGGGAAAATCGAAAGTGAAGAAAAACTACACTATTCAAATCCGAGTTCAAAACTTCACAAAAATGGGCTAGACTATGTCCTTTTTTTTCACTAAAATAGATTTACGAGAAGACAAAGTGCCAAAGATGCCTATAATTTAAGATGAAGAGTTGTGGAATTTATTTTTTGAAAACAAGACAAACATCCTTTCGTGTCTCATTATTGATATTTCTGAGACGTCGGGGGGAGCCCAGCGTGTGTGTCTCAGGGAGAGATTTGAATGGACATTGTCGTTTGACCGGTGGGTTTCCTGTAGATGTGTTTAGCATGTAGTGAACTGTGCACGATAACCTCATTGACAAGGCAGAAGTCAGTTTTCTGCATTCGACGAATATTTTCGTTGACGACCCAATGTACTTCCGGTGTCATGGCAGCGTCCATTACCTTTACATGACAACAGACCAACATACTATCATCTGAAGAACTTCGGTTTAGGCCTATCTTGGAGTGATCGGAGTGGAAAAAAGGAGAAGAAAGGAAAAAAAAAGTGTTTCAAGATCATCTACAAAATGGGTATGTGTAGCGTATTATTTTCCACGTGTATTTTACCTTTAAGAATAGGAAATCTTGGCAAAGTCTATTACCCTATGCTCTCCTCTTTCTGTACAAGAGTCTCCATTAATCAAGTATTTTTATCCAGTACGCACTGTGGGAAAAGTAGGTGAGTGTGTATGTGGGGGGGGGGGGGGGGGGGGGGGGGGGGGGGGGGGGGGGGGCAGGGAAGTAGAAGGAAAAAAGGCATTGTATCATCTTTATAATGATGTGGAAACCCCAGCTAGAATCTGGACAGATAGCTCAGTTGGAACAAATCCACATTTTTCATGATTTACTGAATAACAGTAATCCTGAACATATCATTGACAGAGGGACTGTTTATCTTTTTGCAAACGATTTTATTGTTGGCATGACTGTCTCATCCAATGCTGAATATGAATGGTGAATCACTCCAGGAAAATCTTAACATTAGTCTGGCAACATGGGAATAGAAATGGAAGATCACTTTCCACCTGAAAAAAAACAACTGTCTTATCCAATATCTTGCAAAAGAAACCCCATAGGACAGCTACATATGGTCATGGTCTAGAAAATGAAAACAGAGAATATAAATATTTTCAAATGCAATTCACCCCCAACCATTCTTAGAACAGATCTCCAATAAGTGAACAAAAGCAAATTGTTTTTTTTTTAGAGTTTTTAAAGAGAAATGTAAATTTATGTTATTTCAACCTTGGTTAGAAAAAAAAGGTAAGATTAAGATTAAAATTATAGTCCCGTCAACAGCAAAAAAAAAGGTAAAACCTTCGTCAAACTTATTCATTACTGTGGTAGCCATGTTTAAGATCCTGACCCTGTCACTTTTTCGACCAGACTTCTTCATGTCTATGCGCATGGTGAGTTTTGTGTAAAGTCATTGGTGTCACTGACAGGAAGAGCTTCAGGAATGCCATTGAATTGATGTGGTGGCACTGTCCAGAAAGTGATGTTCACTTACATTGGTTCCATAACTAAAACAGTTTCTGTCGTCAGTAGGAAAAAAAAGATATTACCAACTGAAGTCTCACCTATTTTCAATCATACAGGCATCATTGAACTCTACCAAAATGATGCGGCAGCAGTGCAATGTCTCCTCTGGCATGTAGCCTCATGACAACTGACTATTGACTGCTTCCTGTGGATTACTGGAGCATTGAACCGAGACTGCAGTAGTGCAAACGGGGATGTATTTGTGTACAGGAAGCTTGAATGAGCAACATAGGATTGATATAATATCACTGAAATGGCACGGAAGATAAGACAAAGTTAAAGAAAAAAAAAAGAGGTTGTGTGGAATCCCTGGTGTTGTGTCTGTGTCAGTGTCAGCAATATCATTAGGGGCTGACACAGCATGGACTTGATGGCACTGTCCAGAAAGGATGATTAGAATTCATGCTAGCTGTGCATCTAAGCAATCATTGTCATTGGTAAAAGGCTTAGCTGGTAAAGTCCTATGTCACATTAGATCATAATGGAGCTCCACTGTACTGACTCAGCAGCAGAGCAGCATTTCATTCATGGGTTGCCTACTGTTGATATTAACTCTCCCTGCTGGTATACTTGTTCACACAATGACATTAGATCAAGACTGTTATGCATCCAGCATGGCAGTGTTTTGGGAAACTGAAAGTAATACTTATCATTGCTGTAATCCCAGGTGAAAAGGCACCAAAGATCAGAGAGTTTTTAAAGCAAGCAAACAAAAAGAAAGTACAAAAGAGAGAAAAACCCAGAGATTTTGATATTTGGATATTTTAATGCTAGTGAGAGCCTTATATGTATTGGTAAAATAACTGTGGTGAGAACTTTGTCCTTGGCTGTATAATAACATTCTCCATTTTGTTCCTTTATGGCCATGTATTATTAGCGTTATGCAGTCGACAGACTTTAAGTTATGGTACTAAGAATGTAGTGATCATACAGTAGATGTATTTTTTTTTTGTTGACTGACATAACTATTTTTGTGCCTTCTGTCTTACAGATAGTTGACTTCAGTGCAGTGACAGCCCTGATATGGCCCTTTGCGGTCGGCTGGGCTATAAGCAACATTACCTTACCTTACCTTCTGTCTTTCAGATGCTTTGCCATTACTGCTTGAGAAGCTCCAACAAGAAACATCTTACCCAAAACTGGACAAGGGAATGGACCAGCTGATAGACCTTATTGATGAAAGATGTAAAGTTCTATTTATTTCTGATTTTTTTATTTTTGAGTTTCTTTTTCATGCAGTTACTGTATTGTGTGTGTGTGTATCGAGATGAGAGAGAGAGTGCATGTGGTGTGTGTGTGTGTGTGTGTGTGTGTGTGTGTGTGTGTGTGTGCATGTGTTGTGTGTGTGTGTGTGTGTGTGTGTGCGTGTGTGTGTGTGTGTGTGTGTGTGTGTGTGTGTGTGTGTGGTGTGTGTGTCCACTTAATGTGTGTGTGGTGTGTGTGTGTGTGTGTGTGTGTGTGTGTGTGTGTGTGTGTCCACTTATGAATCAAATGTGAAATTTCATACTATTCAATTTTGAGTGTAAACGTGTGTAATTGGTTTGGATCTTAATCTAAGAACATCCAAAAAAAAAAAAAAATGAAAAAATTTACAT
>JADBJO010003200.1:30000-37500 GCA_016801955.1 Conus betulinus
CACGCACACTGGCATGCACACACACACACACACACACACACACACACACACACACACACACACACACACACACACACACACACACACACACACCACACACACACACACACTGGTTTTTGTTTCCATGTGGGAAAAAATGTGGTCTGGTTTTCACCATGATTCCTTTTCACCATCCCTGTTTTTGTTTTTTGGTTATTACTCAAATACACTGCAGTCCATACCTGCTTGCACACACAAGCATGCATGTACATATCCAGATACGTACACAAGTGTATGTATAAGCCTGAACATGTGCATACATGCGTACGCTCTTGCACACATACAGATGATGTTCCTTTTCATTTCGACTCATTCGGTTAAGATGTGAGCTCAAACAGCACTGATGTCATGTTGTACATGCATATGTATATGCACACACATGTATGCACACACATGCGCACACACACGCACGCGCGCGCGCACACACACACACACACACACACACACACACACACACACACACACACACACGAACACTTATGCACACACGCATGCTCACACCCAGATACACACCATGCTGATTACATTTGCATGTATGTATGCATGTACATCACCTTCCTTCTCTTCACATAATTGTCTGTCTGGTTGCCATGTCCTCTTGTGTGTGTGTGTGTCTGTGTGTGGGGTGTGTTTTTTTTTCTAGTCAACTTGTATTAGTGTTTGTTTGAAAAAAAACTTATGTCCGTTTCTGCGACTAGTACTGTCCATTTTTTATCCAGAAAATACTGTGTCTCAAAGTAAAGAGCTATTGCTGCTGGTGGTAAAAGCATTCAGTGTTGGTGCTGCTCTGTGATCAATCACCACATACATGCATAGGTCTGTGAAAAAAAATGGCCCATAATGACAGAATTGTCATTCTCTTAGCAGGAACTTAGCTTGCACTCATTGATCAAATGGCATTTATGTGGAATATTAGCATCAGTTGTTTTGTTTTGTTTTTTGTTTGTTTCTTTTTTTTTTTTTTGCTCTTGTGCCTTTTAAGTGGGTAGCTTTTTCCTCCCCATTAAGCTGTGTATGTCTCAGAGAGACGCTCTGGCACTGCCTTGAATTTGCTGACTGTTACGGTTTGAAAAATCAATAGCTGGAGTCCAGCCAAAATGGAAATTTTTTTGTTTGTTTGTTTTTTTTTTTTTTGTTTTTTTGTTTTTTTGTAATGTCTTTTTCTGTCCTGACATTTGGGGCAGATGTGCGTGTTAGTGTTGTAAAATTCTAGAATTACAAGTGGCCTTACGTACATTGTTTAGAGCTGTTCTTTTTCTTTTTGTCAGTGAGTTTGTGGTGTTCATTTTGTAAGGACTTTGAATATTTTTTTAACAATTTGTTGTTGAATACAATGAACATCACTTCACAGTATTGAGGAAATGCGTGTTGAAATATACGCCTCTAAGCACACACACTCACAGGTTCACAGGCATGTACGCATGCAGGCAACCACACATGTGTGTGCAAGCAATTCACACATACAAACACACACATTCACACACACACGCATGCACACACACACACACACACGCACACACACACGCACACGCACACGCACACGCACATGCACACATGCGCACCCGCACACACACACACACACACACACACACACACACACCACACACACACACACACACACACACACACACACCACACTCACTCACTCACTCACTCACTCACTCACTCACTCACTCACTCCACACACACACACACACGCATACACACACAGTCTTACATCCAAAGAGAAAGAACATACTTCCAAGGTGAGATAATAACTGTCTAATGAGAGAGAAGAACTGTCCAAAGAGAAAACTATCCCACGAGAGAGAAGAAGAATCGACTAACAAGAGAGACGGAAGTATGAGACGAAAGAGATCTGTCTGAAAGAGAGAGAAGAACCATCCAAAGGGCGAGAACTGTCGAAAGAGAGAGAGAGAAACCACCCAGGGAGAGAGTAGAACCGTCCAGGGAGAGTGCAGAACTGTCCAAAGAGAGAGAAGACCCAGTCAAAGATAGAGAAGACCCAATCAAAGAGAGAGAAGAGCCAATCAAAGAGAGAAAGAAGAGCCAATCAAAGAGAGAGAAAGAAGAGCGAAGCAAAGAAAGAGAGAGAGAGGAGAGCCAATCAAAGAGAGAGAAGAGCCAATCAAAAAGAGAGAAGAGCCAATCACAGAGAGAGAAGAACCGTCCAAGGAGAAAGAAGAGCCAATCAAAGAGTGAGAAGAGCCAGTCAAAGAGAGAGAAGAGCCAATCAATCAAAGAGAGATGAACCAATCAAAGGGAGAAAGAAGAACTAATCAACGAGAGAAGAGCAAAGAAAGAGAGAGAAAGAGAACAGCCAGTCAAAGAGAGAGAAGAGTTAATCAAAGAAAAGAGATTAGCCAATGAAAGAGAGAGAGAAAAGCCAAGCAAAGAGAGAGAGAAGAGCCAGTCAAAAGAGAGAGAAAGAAGAGCTGATAAAAAGTGAGAAGAACGAATCAAAGAGAGAGAGAGAGAGAGAGAGAGAGAGAGACCCAATCAAAGAGAGAGGCCAGTCAGAGAGAGTAGAAAGAGAGAGAGAGAGAGAAGAGCCATCAAAGAGAGATCAGAGAGAGATAAGGGCCAGAGAGAGAGAGAGAAGAGCCAGTCAAAGAGAGAGATAGAGAAGAGCCAATCAAAGAGAGAGATAGAGAAGAGCCAATCAAAGAGAGAGAAGAGCCAATCAAAGAGAGAAGAGCCAATCAAAGAGAGAGAAAAATCAATCAAAGAGAGAGAAGAGGAAAGAAAGAGAGAGATAGGGAAGAGCCAATCAAGAGAGAGAGAAGAGCCAATCAAAGAGAGAGATAGGGAAGAGCCAATCAAAGAGAGGGAAGAGATCAAATAGAGAGATAGAGAAGAGCCAATCAAAGTGAGAGAAGAGCCAATCAAAGAAAGAGAAGAGTCAGTCAAAGAGAGAGAAGAGCTGATCAAAGAAAGAGATGATTCAATCAAAGAGAGAAAAAAAAGCAGTGCAAAGAGAGAGGAGCCAATCAAAAGAGAGAAGAGCCAGTCAAAGAGAGAGAAGAGCCAATCAAAGTGAGAGGAAAATCAAAGAGAGAGATCAACTATCGAGAGAGAGAGAGAGAGAGAGAGAGAGAGAGAGAGAGAGAGAGAGAGAGAGAGAGAGAAGACGCCAAAAGAGAAGAGTACCCACGCAGAGAGAAGAACTGCTCAAAGAGAGAGAATAGCCATTTAAAGCGAGAGAAAAGACCGGTCGAGAGAGAGAGAGAGAGAGAGAGAGAGAGAGAGACCCAAGAAGAAAAGAATTATACGAAAGGAGAAAAAAAAAAACATACAGGGAAGAACCATCTAAAAAGAGAAAAGAACTATCCCATGAGAGAGAGGAGACCATCGTAAGAAGACGGAACCATCCACCATTTCCATTGTCTCCAACTTGACATGTGAAATGCCAAAAGTTTTCCAAGGTTCAGCAGCACACAGGCTTCCAGACTTTCATACTTACTAGCATTCTTCTTCTTACCCTTCTTTTTTTTTATTTTAGTTTTTTTTTTCAGTCTTTCTTTCTTTCTTTTGTTTTTTTTTTTTTTCTTTTTTTTTCTTCTTTCTCTCTTTGCTTTCTTTCTTTCCTTACTTTCTTTCTTTTTCTTTCTTTCTTTGTTTCGTTCTTCTTTCTTTCGTTCGTTTTCTTTTTGTGCTTCTCTGCTGTTTCTCCCTCCTTCTTTCCCCCCCCCCCCCCCCCCCCCCCCCCCCCATCCCCAGAGAGCTGCCAAATGCTACGCTTTAGGCGTAGCATGCTACAAACTTCGTTGACAGTGGTAAACTGCTACACTGTGTCATGAAATGCTATGCCCCCCATGCTTAAATCGGGGGGGAAAATACCCGTGCTTCACTATCTAAGCGGCGGCTTGAAAGGAATCGAGTTGACATTGGTTTATCCTGAATACGCGTGATATATTCCATAAAAAACCGTCTTGGGCTGGTGTAACCGTTAGTAATGGCTATTCTGGTAAACATCGGCCATCATCTGTGACCTATAATGAACATACTTACAAAATTTCAGAAAGATCGGCCAAGAACTTTTCTGAGATTTTCCATCAAGAAGAAAACCATTATGGGCCGTTAGTAACAGTTATAACGGTAAACTTTAACATTGGGCATCATCCGTGACGCATAATGAACATACCTACAAATTTTCAGAAATATCGGTCACGTACTTTCTGAGATATTCCATGAAGAAGAAAAAATTAGGGGCCGTTATAGCCCTTAGTAACGGCTATAACGGTAAACTAAAACATCGGGCATCATCCGTGACCCATAATGAACATACCTACAAATTTTCAGAAAGATCGGCCAAGTACTTTCTGAGATATTCCATAAAAAAAAGAAAAACCGTTATGGGTTCGTTATAGCTCTTAGTAACGGCCATAACGGTAAACTAAAACGTCGGGCACGATCCGTCGCCCATAATGAACATACCTACAAATTTTCAGAAAGATCGGCCTAGTACTTTCTGAGATATTCCATAAAGAAGAAAAACCGTTACGGGCCGTTATAGCCGTTAGTAACAGATATAACGGTAAAACTAATACGTCGGGCATCATCCGTAACCCATAGTGAACATACCTGCTAATTTTCAGAAAGATCGGCCATGTACTTTCTGAGATATTCCATAAAGAAAAAAAACCGTTACAGGCCATTACAGCCGTTTGTAACGGCTATAACGGTAGACTAAAACACCGGGCATCATCCGTGACCCATAATGAACATACCTGCTATTTTCACAAAGATCGGCCAAGTGCTTTCTGAGATATTCCATGAAGACCAAAAACCGTTACAGGCCGTTACAGCCGTTAGTAACGGTTATAACGGTAAACTAAAACATCAGGCATTATTCGTGACCCATAAATGAACATACCTGCTAGTTTTTACAAGATCAGCCAAGTACTTTCTGAGATATTCCATAAAAAGAAAAAAAACTGCCGTACACAGCCGTTACTAACGGCTATAACGGTAAACTAAAACCTCGGGCATTATTCATGACCCTTAATGAACATACCTACAAATTTTCAGAAAGATCGGCCAAGTAGTTTCTAAGATATTCCATAAAGAAGAAAAACCGTTACAGGCCGTTACAGCCGTTAGTAACGGCCATAAAGGGGTAAACTAAAACATCGGGCATCATCCGTGACCATAATGAACATACTTGCTAATTTTCACAAAGATCGGCCGAGTTGTTTCTGAGATATGCCATAAAGAAGAAAAAACGTTACAGGCCTTTACAGCCATTAGTAATGGCTATAGCGGTAAACTAAAACATCAGGCATCAACATACCTACAAATTTTCAGAAAGATCGACTCAGTAGTTTTTTTTTTGTTTGTTTGTTTGATTGTTTGTTTTTTGTTTTTTGCTTGTTGCTGTCCCAACCTCTGCGCCACCTTAGAGGCAGTGCGCCCACGCCGCTCATTCCGACACCCCGTCCACAGCCACAGCCCGTTCAGCCCCGCCGCAGCCCCGGCTCCAGCAATCCACAGGGAGCGGTCAATGTCAAGATCGGCCCGTAGTTTGTTTAGAGCGAGTGGAACACATTTTGACCACGGACACACACACACACACACACACACACACACACACACACACACAGAGCATTTTCTTTCGTTCCCATTCTAAAGTACTCCCTGTTCTATAAGAACTGGGAGTACGAAAAGGAAGGAAAATCACCAAAAATGACTGCGCTTTTGCCATTTTTATAGTTGTCAACCATTTTGATTTTCTTTCTCTTCTTTTTTTTTTTTTTCTTTTTTTTTTTTTTTTGTATTGTAAGGCAAATGAAAAACAACGCGGTAACTATTGAAATTTCCATCTTCACAGTTCGCCATCATGTGACTGGGGAAGCAGATTGTGTCTGAAAGTGCTATTGAGTGAGACTTGTCGGACATGGAGGACACCACAGATACAGTTTGAAAGAAGAAACCAGTGAGTAAAAAAAAAAAAAAAAAAAAGAAAAAGGAAAAAAATGCCCCCAACGGCGTCGGCAATACTGCATGTGAATGCTATGCTTGAATTTAGAATTCTTCACTTAAAATAACAAAGCTTTACACTTCGTCCTTTTGATGCCTCGGCAGCTTTGTCCCCCCCCCCCCTCCCCCCCCCCCCCCCCCCCCCCCCCCTTTTTTTTTTTTTTTTTTTTGTCGATGCACTACTATCGACGGAAAAGTGACACATCGGAAATCGAAGTTCAAACAAAGACCTAGGGGCGGATCTTTAATTTACGATGAAAATTGAATGTGTCTCTAGGGGACACTTGATATCATAAGAGGGAAAGACCGCGTCACGTCGAAAATTGTAGTGCAATCTAAGATCTAGACATAGATCCTCATTTGACATTGAAAATTGAAGATGCATGTGCGGGACACCGCGTAAAATCTGTGGGAAAACGTCCTCATAAACTGCACATTGAAATGGAAAAATAAGACTTGGGAGACACGTCTTTATTTTATTTTGACATTGAAACTTGAAGACGTCGGTGAAGGACAGTCAATAAAACCTCAGGTATTGATTGTTTTACGTTGAAAACTGAAGGTGCATCAATTGGACACGTTGTTATATCTGTAGCGAAAGTACATTTTTTTAAACACCGAAATTTAAAGGCTGAACGATGTAGTCTTTATTTCACATTGAAAATCGAAGAACCTCAAGGGAAACCACTGGTAGAGCTGAGCTACAGGTCCTTTAGAAATCGAAGGTGTTTGTGTGGGACGCAGAGTACGAACTGTGGAGACATCGTCATTGTACGCTGAAAAGATATTTTGTAAGATCTAAACACTGCAAGATCTAAGGTGTTCCATATGCAGGATGACACAAGCATTAGCGAACCAATTTAATGCATTTCGGTGGGCAGATGAACTGTGGTCTAAGGACGACCACAATAAAGTTTTCATGGAGATCGGCGGTGCGGATCTTGGTCAAAGGATGGGACCAGGATCCGTTCGCCCTTACCGGAGATCTGCAGTGTCTTGGGTGCCTCTCTTGTTTTACGCGGGAAAGGCATCATGGGACACAATGTGAAATCTTAGGAGAAAAATCTTGATGGGACATGGGAAACTGGGATGACTCTGCTATACACATAAGACCGGAACGTGCAAGATCTCACGGAAAAGGTCTTTGCTAATTTGAAAAGTTGAAGTTAGTTATTTCAGTCCTTACAAACATTTTTTCAAAACATTCGCTGATCAAATCTTACCCATATTTAGATCGAGGCATCTCTCAAAAGCACATTTTGAAGTGTGTGTGTGTTGTTTTTTTTTTAAAATTAGTTCTGCACTTTTCAGTCAAGCTTTAATTATCTTTGCAGTAAACACAGATTACTCTTTCTTCTTATGTGTTCCAGGCTGTGACTAAAACCGTTAAAAGGACTCTGAAAAATGAATCCGTACATGCCCCTCCAAAGAATAGCCATTGCTGACGGCAAACCCAGGCCCCCTAAATCGGTTCAGACCCCC
>JADBJO010003200.1:45000-47500 GCA_016801955.1 Conus betulinus
CCATCTCCAATCTCAACTCATATCAATAAGAAATGTTTATTCATGCAACAATTTTTCAAGAAATATCCACACAGTTAATACGCACATTTCATATACTTCAACACATCGTCTGATATCACTTTTAGTGGAAGGACGTTAAACTGAAGAAGAAGAACACACGCACGCACGCACGCACGCACGCACGCACGCACGCACACACACACACACACACACACACACACACACACACACACACACCACACACACACACACTCACACACACACACACACACACACTCACACACACTCGCACACACACTCGCTGGCACCCTCGTGCATACGTGCGCCCATACACTCGCCCAAATCTACACACACAAATTTGACCAAAGTTCAAATGATTATTGTGTCTCTACCATGGTAATGTTTAGCATGTTATTATATTTGTTGTGCATGAAAAAAAAAACCCAAAAAACTATAGAATAATTCTTACAACCAAGAACTATTACTCTTCCCCGAAACTGCTTGATTCAGCTTGCTTTCTCATGGTTAGTACAAATCCTTCTCCCTCCCCTCCACCATCAGCTTCCGTCATCCCCCCCCCCCCCCCCCCGGCCCCCCCCCCCCCCTTCCCCTCCTCAAAACAGTCTGCTCGTCTATGGTGCAGTTCTCTATGATTACATTTATTGTATAGGTTAGCCTATAGTTCTGTATGACTACATTTATTGTATAGGTTAGCTTATAGTTCTGTATGACTACATTTATTGTATAGGTTAGCCTACAGTTCTACAGTTCTGTATGATTACATTTATTCTATAGATTAGCCTGTAGTTCTGTGTGATTACATTTATTCTATAGGTTAGCCTATAAAAACACGCTTACCCTACACGCACACCCATACGCGCACACACACACACACAACACAAAACAAAATAATCAATCTCTCTCTCTCTCTCTCTCTCGTCCCATCTCTCTCTCTCTCTCTCTCTCTCTCCTCATCTCGTTCTCTCTCTCTCTCCTCTCTCTCGTCTCTCTCTCTCTCTCTCGCATCCCACCTCTGTTCTGGCTGTCTTTCTCGACTCTGTTCTGCGGGGCTCCGTACTCCCTTCCCCCTTCTCTCTCTTCTCGCTCCATCCCTTATCCCGCGCCCCTCTCGTCCTCCTCCCTCGCCTCCTCCCAACACTCCATCTTGCTCTCTCAGTTCCCCCTCTCGCCTCCAGTCGATCTCTCTCATCTCCTCGCTTTCACTCCTCTCTTCCTCCGTCTTCGGTAGCTCTCTCTCTCTCCTCTCCTCCATCCCACCTCTGTGTCTGGCCTGTCTCTCTGACTCTGTCTGGCTCTCCTCTCTCTCTCCCATCCCCTTCTCTCCTCTCCTCCTCGCTCGCCTCTCCTCTCTCTATCCCCTCCCTGCCTCCCTATCCCCTCCCTTCCCCCCCTCCTCCCTTCCCCCCTCCCCTCCCTTCCCCCGTCCCTCCCTTTTTCCCCTCCCTCCCCCCCTCCCTCCGCCCCTCTCCCCTTCCCTCCCTCCTCCCTCCTCCGTCGTCCCCTCTCTCCTCCCGTCACCCTGTACTCCCCTCCCCCCCCCTCCCTCTACCTCCTCCCCCTGCCTCCTCTTTTCCCTTCCCCTTCCCCCCTCCCGTCCTCGACCTCCTTCCCCCCTCCCTCCCGACCTTCCTCCCCTCCCTCTCCCCCTCCCCTCCCTCTCCTCTCTCTCTTCTCGGTCCCCTCCTCATCGCGCAAGACTCCTCATCTCTCTCCTCTCGCCCCCTTCCTCTCCTCGTCCTCTCTGTCCCCCCCTCCCCCTCCTCCATCGTCTCCCCTCTCTCACCTTCGTCCCTCCACCTCCCCCACTCTCTTCGCCCCGCTCTCCTTCTCTCTCATCTCCCTCCTCTCCTCTCTCTCTCTCTGTGGAGGAGAGTGAGGCGAGGGGGTCGGGGGTTCACAACGAACAGGCCGGGGTCGTGGTACACGTCAGTGCAGCTGCAGCCACCACATTACCATACATACTTGGCACACAAAAAAAAAAAATAAAAGAAAAGAAAATGCACGCCATCATTTTGTAGGACAAAGGAACTAATATCGCTGGGAACCTATTATACGGCACGGGAGGGGTGACGGGGTTGTTTGATGGTTAGAGGAGGGGAGAGGGAGTAGGGCGTTGATAAGGGTCGCGGGGAGAGAAGAGAGAGAGGAGAGAGAGAGGTATCGATTAGGTGACAGGTGCAGGCAACACTCCGATCTCTCTCTCTCTCCTCTCCTCTCTCTTCTCCCTTCTCTCCTCTACTCTCCTCTCTCCTCTCTCTCTCATCTCTCTCTCCTCCTCTCTCTCTCTCTATCTGTGTGTGTGGTGTGTGTGTGTGTGTGTGTGTGTGTGTGTGTGTGTGTGTGTGCGCGTTCATGCGTGTGTGCTTGCATGCGTGTGTGTGGTTCGTCGTTGTCGATAGCGTTTTGTGGGTGCTCTGCAACAGGAATGAAAGGCATTTTAATTACTGTTTTAAAGTGGTGCTAAATAATGCACTCCTAC
>JADBJO010003200.1:55000-60000 GCA_016801955.1 Conus betulinus
TTCTGTTCAGACCGACATTTCATAAATTGCTGTCGTCGTCGTTATTCGCCTGTCATTTTATGACTGGTCTTCTACAACGCTCGAGCTGGAGTATCATTATAGCTCCCTCATGCCTTAACAGTATGTAATTTTTGTCTTTTCTTTTCTTCTTTTTTTTTTTTTTTTTTTTTTTTTTTTTTTTTTTACTTGTAGCCGAAGGGAGAGGGAGTAGAGTTTGGTAGAGAGGAGAATAACCGTCCAAGCACTACTAGACTTGCAACTCGTGTACACTAACGGTCTCGCGTGTGTACCGTGCTCCGATCTCTTGATCGACCCTACCGACCACGCTTGCCAAACACTTGACTACCCGAGTAGCCCAGGATATCTTGGAGTGGAATGATTGATTGAGGAGATATGCCCTTCAGCTGCTGCTGGCTTTATATGGGTAGCCCCCCTTTGTGTAATGGAACGATCAGGCGAAGAAGTGAAAGACCCCACAGTGGGGGAGAGGTACTTGACATCTGCTTGGTATCTGCGAGGCACGTGCTAGAACTGGATTGTTGACAGCTCAAAGTTAGGCGCCTGTGTCCACAAAGAATCAGTGTTCAAGGGCGGAGTTTCCGTCTTGGCCAGACATTCCCTGGCCTGCCAGATCACAGACATAGATGTTTAGAGACTGGCGGCCTAGGCAGTCCCTCACTGGAAGTCCGCCTTGCTAAGTGTAATAAGCACCAAAAGACCAACGTGTGGAACCACTGGTAGTTTAGTAGTCCTGACCATGAGCATCTGAATCGGTTCACCCATGCACGCTAACGTTGTTCCTTTATGTCTGGTCGTGGAGAGGGGGGGGGGGGGGGGGGGGGGGGGGGGGGGGGGGGGGGGGGGGATGTCGCCAGTCCCATAACGCAAGTTATCCATGCTGGATTCCGTTGATCTGTGATTGGACGTTTCTCATTCCATGCCCTGCTCTTCAACAGGGACTCTCTCTCTCTCTCTCTCTCTCTCCTCTCTCTCTCTCTCTCTCTCTCTCTCTCTCTCTCTCTCTCTCTCTCTCTCTCTCCAGAGTGTCCAACAAAATGCGTTATGCCTGGTATGGAAAGAATGGCTGGGACTTTTTGTTGTTGTCGATTTGCGGCGGTTTTTTCCCCCTCCCTCCCAGTACTTTTTTTTTCTCATAGTTATTTGATATAGATTTATGAAATGCAAGCGACACGGAAAGAAGGAATTGTAAACAAGACACAGACTTACAGGAATAGCCTACTTTAAACAAAACTAAAAACAAAACTAAAAACACAATATCCGCGTAATCATTGACTTTGCCAGGGCTGGATAAGAGGCTAGATAACAAAGACTAGGTCACTAAACCAGGTTGCTCCAAGCCTTAAGCTAAGTGGGCTGTTGTAATGCCTGGGATGTTGTGAACAGTGTCCCAGTGAAATGCAGGGCAGGAGACAATGTCATGTTGTTTTTACGCTGGATCCGTTAGCCCACATTAATGGCGTGTTCACAAAAGCCCGTTCTTCCTGTAACTGAAACTGAGAACGATATGAAATTAAACATAAAATGAGGCAGGGAACAGTAAATAGTAAACAGTTAACAAGTAGGGTAACTCTTGCTGCCACAAGAAAACATATCTCCAAAGGAATGCTGCTTACGACACCAAATTGCCGAGCAGACATGACAGCACAGAGCGCACAGAACAAACAAGGAAACGTCCCCCAAAAGGGTCTTTGTATTGTGTCTGACTTTATTCAAGTTTACAAGGCTGTGCCAGTCTTGAATAAAAGTTACCTTATATTTATTCATTTCTCCAGTTCTTGTTGCTGTGTAGATGTGTGCGGTATGGGATATATGGGCAAGCTTGGAGCATCCTTTTTTTTGGGATGTTCCTTGTTTTGTTTTTTTTTTTCCTGTGTGTTCTGTGCTGTCATGTCTGCTAGGCGATTCGGTGTCATAAGCAGCATTCCTTTGCAGTTATGTTTTAATTGATACGGAAATGGCAGTGAGATAACCAATTGCAGAATGAGATTCTACGGGACTTTAAGGCGAATGTGTAGCTTAAAGGTGAGTGTGAACTTGGTGAGAGAGCCCAGCAGAGATGAAGAAAGGTTTGAAATATACCTTTACTTGACACATGCTCAGGAAATATGATTGTTTGAATACTCGTTGATGAGAAAAATAATGTAAAAAATTAAGGCTTATATAATCAGTGAACTGTAAGTGAACAGAGAAATGATTCTAGATAGATTATAAGCATGAATTTGAATCAAACATAAGTAAAATGAGCATAAGAGATTTCTAGTAAATACTTAGAAAAAGAAGGAACAAGAACTGGTTTTCTCCTTCATTACTGTGGAAAGAAACAAAAAGATTTTTTATTCGGATGGTTTTATGAAAACAGAAAGAATTGTGTGGTGTTAGTTCATGGTACGTCTTAAAAGAATTTTGTCATCTCAGATCCTGCCTCCAAGATGAAAAAACAAGAGAGAGAGAGAGAGATGGGGGGGGGGGGGGGGGGGGGGGGGGCGACAGTAAACACACAGGTTAGCTCCGTCTAGGCGGTGAGTCGCTCGCTGCCAACGGTGATTTCCTGCAACCAGAGAAGGTGGGGGGTTCTCCACAGTTTTGATATGGTGATAAGTCACTAGTAGCCAGCCACAGTGTCCACAAAAATATTTGACTTTGCGTAGTGGAACTATAATGTGATTTGTCTCTATATGCGGAGGAAAGAAGTACCAGAGTTGTTAAGCATGGTTGGAAATTGAAGTTTGATTCATGCGGAAGTGGACTTGGAGGCGGGGGGATTGCGGGGGGGGGGGGGGGGGGGGGGGGGGGGGGGGGGGGGAGAGACTCCCAGATGTGTAGAGGAAAGAAAGTTACGAAAAGGTTAAGTGTGATTGGTTTCTGCACTCGCACACATACATACACACTTACTACTTACTACTTACTTACTTACACACACACACACACACACAAACACACACACACTCACCACACCAATCTATCTCTCTCTCTCTCTCTCTCTCTCTCTCTCTCTCATTCATACACACACACACACACACACACACCACACACACACACACACACACACACACAGAGGGAGAGAGAGAGAGAGAGAGAGAGAGAGGAGAGAGAGACGAGAGAGAGAGAGAGAGAGGTGAGTCCTATCATCGGCAGGAGGCAGAACACCATCAATTGGAAGATGTGAAGAAGAGCGGTTTCTGTGGTGTGCGCGTGCAAATTAAGTACCGACATACCACAGCTCTCCATTCTGTGATACATGCTCCTCGGTATGGCATGGCTTGACTTGCTGTTGGGTTTCAGGAATGGACGTTTACTTTCTTTATGTGTGTGTGTGTGTGTGTGTGTGTGTGTGTGTGTGTGTGGTGTGTGCCTGCGTGGTGTGTGTGTGTGTGTGTGTGTGTGTGAAATAGAGAGAAAGAGAGAGAGTGAGAAAGAGATTCCTGCAGGAACGTAGTGATGTATATAGAAGTATACATATAAATACCAAAGAAAACGACAGACAGCGGGGTGAAGTGCGTGGGCTGAAAGGGGGGGGGGGGGGGGGGGGAGGGGGGGAGGAGGCGGCGTGAGGGAGAGAGGTGATGAAAGGGGAGGGATGGTAGCGGACAAAAGAGTGAGGTGGAGGAAGAGAGAGGGCTAAGAGCGTAGGGGGGCAGCGGAGACTTCACACCAACGGTATGTGTACAATAAAAACACAAAACGTCTTCCAACTCACGGAGCAGCTTTAACAGCAACTATCGATCTAGACGAGGCTGGACATTAGTACAACAGGCAGCCTTTCAGCTGCCGCTTCCCAAGCTCCAGTCCCGCCTCTCCTTCCCCCAACCGCCGCCATCACCCCAACAAACCCACCACTCCACCCTTAGCCCCATCTCTTCCTAGCACTCATATCTCTTTCTTCCCCCCTTCTGTCTCCCCTATCAGCTTCCCCCCCCCCCCCCCCCCCACTCCACCGACACTCAAACCGTTTCCCTCCCTCTCGACAACTGGCCGAGAAATACAGACATCATACATTATTCATTTCTTCGGTGGCGTCGAGGGAGCAAGCATACGTGAACTGACGTCCGCGGATACAATTTTCATGGCTTGTGTGTCGATTACACACTTGATTAATCCATCTAGCCGCCTTGCACTGCTCGGCTTTAAAACCGCCGCTCGATTTTCAGTCTGGTAAAAGACAAGAGGGGGGGGGGGGGGGGGGGGGGGAAGCGTGTTGTTGAAGAGGGTGTTGCCAGATCGCTGAGATGACCGTGGGACAGCTCGAGATGTCCGCCTACACCCTGATCTGTCAGTCTTTTGCTGGGCCTGTCTCTTTCTTTGTCTTCTGTCTTCCCCTCATACAGTTTCGCGTATCAATCTCTCGGTTGTCTGAGTTTCAGAGTGCGCCGCGAATTGGGTGAGGCAGATATTCCCTTCAACCCCCACCTCCTCCAAACAGAGAGAGAGAGAACAAGAAAGAGAGAGAGAGAGATGAGAGAGAGCGAGAGTTTTTAATTTGAGAGTGCTGTAAAGAGAGTATTTTGGAGAGGGCGGGGGTCGGGCTAAGAAAATTCCTTATAGAAATGCATCCTCAGCAAATATGGGCAATGCTGTGTGTGGCTTATTATGCATTGTCCCACTACACCCCAGCACCCTCACTGTACATTTTATTTTTTCCTAGTATATGTCATCCGGTAAATGAGAATGAGTTTTTGCTTCTCTGCTTTCCACCCCCAACCCCCCACCCTCCCAATCTCAACTTCCTATCCCCACTCCAACCCAACACCTCCCTTTAACCCAACCCGTCCCCCCCTTTCTAAAGCCGTTAGCTTTCTGGCTGAAGTAGAAAAATTCAACCTTCCCTACTCCACCCCAGCCCCGAACCCCATGCCTTCCTCCTCTCGGACGTTAGTGAACTGTTCTTGTCTGAGTGCTGTACGTTGAAGTTACGGGGCGGTGTTGGTTGGTTGCTTGCTTTGCTTGCTTTGGTTTTGGTTTGGTTTTGGGGTTTTTTTGTT
>JADBJO010003200.1:62500-70000 GCA_016801955.1 Conus betulinus
CCCGTCTCTCTCTCTTCCTCTCTCTCTCTCTCATCTCTCCCCTCTCTCCTCGCTTCCCCTCCCTCTCTCATCCTCTCTCCTCTCTCTCTCTCTCCTCTCTCTCTCTCTCTCTCTTTGTTCCCCCATCCCTCCCTTACACACAACGCGCGCGCGCGCGCGCACACACGCACACACACACACCACACACACACACACTACACACACATATTTTCTGTCTCTCTCTCTCTGTCTCTGCCCCCCCCACCCCCCCACACACCACACACACCGTAATCCTCCTTCCCGCACACACAGATGTACACAGACAAACACACACAAAAAAAACACACCCTCTCTCTCTTCTCTCTCTCTCGTCTCTCTCTCTCTCTCATCACACACACACAACACACACGATACACTCGCCGCGCGCGCGCGCGCGCGCACGCACCGCACGCACCGCCACCACACAGAGATACACAACACCACCCTCTCACGCACGCTACACACGCACGTTACGCACGCACAAGGCACATACATACATGGCATTCTTTCTCAATCTCTGTTCCTATTTACTAAACATTGCTGAAGACACATTTGTTTTGACACAGATGTGTGTAATACACTATGTATGTGCTCTAGTTCGTCATGTATTTTGCTTACACCAGACGGTGGGACGTATTTCATGTGCCTGATTCGCATGTTTTTATGTAGAACTTAGCCGATTGCAGGTTACATGGTATGTAAAAACACAACCGACAGTAGCAGAAAGGACAACAATTTGTGTTATTTCCCATTTTCTGTCGTGCCTTTTTTTCCTTTATTCGTTCTTCTTAATTCTTTCTTTTTCTCGCCCCCCTTTCTCTTTTCCTCCCCCCCCCCCCCCCCGCCCCCCCCCCCCCTTTCTTTCTTTCTTTCCTTCAATTCTGTCACTTTTTCTTTCTTTCTTTCTTACCTTCTTTCTTTGCCTTTACTTATTTTTATCTTATCTTTCTTTTTCTTTTCTTTCTTTCTTTCTTCTCTTTTCTTTCTTCTTCTTCTCTTCTCTTCTTCTTCTTCTTCTTTTCTTCTTCTTCTGGGCGTCCTTCTTCCTCTTCTTCTTCGTCTTCTTCTCTCTTCTTTCTCTCTCTCCCTCTTCTCCTCTCTCTCTCTATCTCTCTCCCTCTCCTCTCTCCTCATCGCTTCTCTCCTCCCCCCCTCTCCTCTCTCTCTCTCTCCCCCCCTCCATCATCCCTCGTTTCTTTTGTTTACTTCTTTTCTTATTCCTTTTAATTTTCTTTTTCTTTTTCCTTTCTTCGGTTCTCGTTCTTAACATCGTCACCAACCAACACCACCCTCTCTCCTCTCTCTCTCCATCTCTCTCTCGCGTCTCTCTCCTCTCCCCGCCTCCCCCCCCCCCCCCCCCCCCCCCCCTCTCTCCTCCTCCTCCTCCCCTCCGCTCCCACCCCAATTAATCGACAAAGTTTACATCAGCCTGCACCAGCTCTCTTTCAAGACCCTCCAAAAGAGAGCGGTGGTGTTGTAGTGTGGTGGCTTTCGGCCTCATTACCGGTCTTCTTCCAGAGCAGTGGAGCCACTGCTTTTGCTTGGAGCAGTGCCGAAAGAAGATGGCCTCAGAAAGGGAGGGCTAGATGAGGGAGGGGAAGCGAGAGGGTGTATATACATGATTATGTAGTGTGTGTGTGTGTGTGTGTGTGTGTGTGTGTGTGTGTGTGTGTGTGTGTGTGTGTGTAGAAGGATGCGTGTGTAGAAGCATGTGTGTGTGTGTGTGTATGTGTGTGTAGAACGGTGTGTGCGTGTGTGTGTGCATGCGTGCGTATGTGTTTGTGTGTGTGTTTGTGTTTGTGTAAGCAGAAGGATGTGTGTGTGTGTGTGTGTGTGTGTGTGTGTGTGTGTGTGTGTAGAAGTGTGTGTGTGTGTGTGTGTGTGTGTAGAAGGGTGTGTGTGTGTGTGTGTGAAGGGTAGAAGGGTGTGTGTATGTGTGTAGAACGGTGTATGTGTGTGTGTGTGTGTGTAGAAGGGTGTGTGTGTGTGTGGTGTAGAAGGGTGTGTGTGTGTGTGTGTGTGTGTGTGTGGTGTTGTAGAAGGTGTGTGTGTGTGTAGAAGGGGTGTGTGTGTGTGTGTGTAGAAGGGTGGTGTGTGTGTGTTTGTAGAAGGGTGTGTGTGTGTGTGTGTGTAGAAGGGGGTGTGTGTGTGTGTGTAGAAGGGGTGTGTGTGGTGTGTGTGTGTGGTGTGTGTCGGGGGGGGGGAGCACAGAAAGAGCAAGAATACGTGGACAAGGAGAAAAGATGTCTGACTACAGCTTGAGAAAGGGATGATTAGCTCGGTGGCCTGTCTCCCTTGCCCTTAGTTCACTCACACCTGCCCCTCACCTAAAGAGTGCCGTGAGTTGCCGTTTGAGTGATCGCCCCTGCCGCGTCCTGTCTCTAAATGTGTGGTGGGTTTTGCTTGCCAGTTTTCCGCTCGTTACCCTTCTGTTTCTCCTTTACATTCTGTATTAGTGATGTGCTATGCATACACATTAACGCATACACACGCACGCAGGCCTCAGCGAGACGTAGAAAGGTGGGGATGGGGGTTAGAAGAGGGAGGGAAAGAGAGAGGGAGGGAAGGGGGGAGAGCGTGGGGGATTTGGGCGCGCGCGCGCGCGCGAGAGAGAGAGAGAGAGAGAGAGAGAGAGAGAGAGAGAGATCTAATATGGGGAAGGATGTAGGCGGGACGTGTTTTGTGTGTTGGGGGGGGGGGGTGGAGAAGGGGAGATGGAGAGACACAATTTTACCTGCTCATTAGAAAGTTCCCGTAGTCTCTTTTAATACCTTCTCTCGCCACTCTCTTCTAAGACTACTCTCTACGTTTTCAAACTTTTTTTTTTCTCCCCCTGAGCCCTGTTCTGCGGACGGTGGTGGAATTCCAGGGCACACAGGTGATGGAGGAAGCTATGATTAATCGGTCGGTACGTTGTACCTGTGCGTGGGCACCACGCTTCCCGCCAGGTCCGGGTGGGGGGGGGGGGGGGGGGGGGAGGGGAGGAGAGAAAATTGCAAGCAAAGGCCCAGCATGCAGAGCGGTAGTAAAAAAAACATTCGCCAGGATTTGCAAGTCCTTGGCAAATCTGAGACAGGCAGAGACTGACAGAGATTAGAACGAAAGAGGAAACAAAAAAAAAAAAAAAAAGAAAGAAAGAAAGAAAAAGAAAAGAAAAAACCGGTGTTTGATTCCGCTTTTTCTTTTTTTTTTTTTTTTTTTCTTTTTCTTCTCAAAAAAAAAAAAAATTAAATTCGCCCTGAACAAGGCAGCCCGGTTTTGAAGAGAAATAATGACACCGTAAAATTCCATAGTATTTTGCTTTTCCCACCAACTAAATTCGTCTAATGCAGCCAAAGTGGGTTTTTTTAGTGTTTTGCTTTTTTTTTTAAAGTCTTTTTTTGGTTTTTTTTTTGTGTTTTTTTTGTTTAGTTTTTTTTAAAGTGGTGGCGGTATTCGTACATGACGATAACAGACCATGCGGTTTGCCAGAGAATGGGTGCTGCTTAGGGGTTTTGTTTGTTTGTTTGTTTGTTTTTACCTTTTTTTTAGCTTTTTTTTTTTTTTTTTTTTTTTTTTTTTTTATAAAGCCGCATTCTAAGCGGGTGCTATTCCGCTCCCCCCGTCCCTCACCCCATACCCTCATTCCCATCATCTCTCTTTCCTGTCACCCTCTTCCTTCTCCCACCGTGTACCGCGTCCCTGTCCCTGATATCTCCACCCCCCTTTCCCGGATCTTCACGTCTAAAACCCTTCAGCTGTTTCTGTCAGTCTCTGTTTCTCCATCCCACCCCACCCTTCCATTTCCTTTGTGTGTGTGCGTGTGGTGTGTGTGTGTGTGTGTTCTCTTTTGAAATCCCCTTTATTCGTCCTCCTCTTCGCTTCCTCCTTCGTTTTTAACATCCTCTATTGTCAGTCCTTTTGGTCATTTTATTTTCTTCTATTCCTCCTTATCTTCCTTTTGTACTCCTTCTTCCCTCGTTCTCTATTCCTCCTTCCTTTTTCACCCTAGCCTCTCCCTCCTATTTCCTTCCTTCGTCTTCCTCTTCTATTTCTCATCCTCGTTATATCTTCCATCCTTCATCTCATCTTCATCTTCTCTCGTACAAACCTCTTCCTCCTATTCTCTCCTCGTCTTCTTTCTCTTACTCTCTTCCTTTTTGTCCCTTTCATCTCGTCGTCCCTTCTTATTACCTTCTTTTATCCCCTTCCCCTTCTCATTTCTCCATTCCGTCTTCATCAATTCATATAGTATTCTTCCAATTCCTTTCGTCTTCATAACGTCTTCCTCTCGTCTTTTTCCCCTTCCTCTCGTTTTCTCTCTCTTCCTTTGGACTTTTCTCCTTCTCTAACCTTTACGTGGACCTCCCACCAATATTCTTCCCTTCTTTTCTCCCCTTCTATTTCCTCTTCTATATCTCTCTCTCTCTCTATCTCTCTCTCTCTTTTCTTCTCTCTCTCTCTGTCGCTCGCTCGCTCGCTCCCTCGCTCTCTTCATTTTGTTCTTCTTCCATTCCTTCTTTTTTCCTCTTTTAGTTTCCTCCCCTTCTCTTGTCTTCCTGTCATTCCTTTCGTCTTCATTCCCTTAATCTGGTCTTACTATTCTTTCCTGTCATCTTTCTCTCATCTTCCTCTCTTCCTGTCGTCTTCCTCCCTTCTCTAGTCTTCACTCCTTCCTCTCTCGTTCTTTTCGTTCTTCTCGCCTTTCTTCCTCTCTCGCCTTTCTCCCCTTCCTCTCGCCTTTCTTCCTTCCTCTCGCCTTTTTTCCCTTCCTCTCGCCTTCTCCCCTTCCTCTCGCCTGTCTTCCCTTCTCGCCTTTCTTCCCTTCCTCTCGCCTTTTCCCTTCATCTCTCTCCTCTCCTTCCTCTCGCCTTTCTTCCCTCTCTCGCTTTTCTCCCCCTTCCTCTCGCCTTTCTTTTCCTTTACCTTCCTCTCGCCTTTCTTTTCCCTTCCTTTCGCCTTTCTCCCCTTTCTCGCCCTTTCTCCTTCCTCTCGCCCCTTTCTTCCCTTCCTCTCGCCTTCTCTCCCTTCCTCCTCGCCTTTTCTCCCCTTCCTCTCGTCTTCCTCTTCCTCTTGTTTCCTCTCCTTCCTCTCGTTTTGCTCTTTTTCTTTGGTCTTTTTCCTTCTCCACTTTCACCTGGTCTCTTTCTCTCTCTCTTTCTCTTCATCTCGTCTTCTTCCTTCAACTCCTCTTCGTCTTTCTCCCCTTCCTGTCTTCCTCCTTTTCCCCTTCCTTTCTCTCTCCTCCTCACTGGCCTCTTCTGCTTTCGCCCTGTTCCCCTTCCTCTCGTCTTTTTCCTTTTTTTTCTTTTTTTTTTTTTTTTCTTCTCTTATTCTCGTTTTTTCCTCCACGTTTTGGGTCATGTTTTCCTCTTTCTCTCTTTCCTCTCCTCTTCGTCCTTCCCGTCTCTTCGTCTTTCTTCTTCTTCCTCCTTTTCCCTCATAATTAATTCATTCCTCTTCTCCTCTTTCCCTCGGTCTTCCTCCCTCCTGTCCTCTCGTCTTTCTCCTTCTCTCCTCCCTCTCACCTTCCTCCTTCCCCCCCCCCCCCCCCCCCCCCCCCCCCCCCCCCCCCCCCTAGTCGTTCTCTTCCCTTTTCTTCTCACGTCTTCTCCTCTCGTCTTCTTCCCACTCCCTTTCAACTCGTCTTCCTCCTTCCTCTTCCCTTCCCTTCCCTTCCTTCCTGTTGCCATCCTCTTCTCATCCTCTCGTCTTCCTCTACGCTTTCTCCCGACTTTCCTCCTTCTCATCCTAACTGACTTCCCGCCTTGGCTTAAGGCTGTGTCAGGCCAATTGGCATAGACTAGGACACCAAGGCTACATCAGAATGTTGTTATGCTCTGCATAGTTATGCGGGGATTGTCTCCAGTTGTGACAAGCTCCTAGCATAACATTACCAGTCTCCCAAATCCCCCGAAGTCGGAGTGTGGGCTGCGCATGTGGCGGGGTAATCAAAAACGGTCACACACGTAATGTTCTCATCCCCAGCTGATGCATTTGTACCATAATGTTCAAGTGCTTCGGCTGTTTGGATGATCCTTGGAGTCTTTTAGCCAGGGTACGACAAACAACAAACAAACTGACTTCAACGCGGTGACAACCCTGATATGGCCCTTAGTGGTGGTCGGCTAGGCTAGAAAACAACACGACCTTACCTTACCGTACCTTTTCCTCTGGTCTTCTTCTCCTGATACCGTAATTTGCCACTGTGGTGTTAAAGATCGTGGATGGTGACAGGAGTGTTGTTGATGGTGGTGGTGGTGGTGGTGGTGGTTGCAGACGCGGGTCGCCGGGCCGTGGACGAAGGGGAACGGGCTGAACGCGTGCCTGCAGCTGATCAAGTCGTACGTCAAGAAGGAGGAGGAAGGAGCGGCCAGGGTCAGGGTGCTGGCCTGCGGCTTCATCCTCAACCTGACCAACGAGTGTGGTGAGTGGGCCGTGTCGTCAACTGCTGAGTTTTTTAAAGACATTTTTGTTTGTTTGCTTGTTTGAAAATAAACGTTTTCCCATCTCTGTCTCTGTCTGTCGTCTGTCTGTCTGTCTGTCTCTCTCTCTCTGCTCTCTCTCTCTCTCTATCTCTCTCTCTATCTCTCTCTCTTTTTTTTTTTCCTTCTCTCTCTCTCTCTCTCTCTCTCTCTCTCTCTGTCTCTCTGATTCCTATTTTCTATCCATCCTTTTCTCTCTGTATGTCGGTCCTTGTTCGTCCGGTCTGTTCGTCTGTATGTCTATCTGTCTGGCTGTCTGTCTGTATCTCGCTCTCTCTCTCTCTCTCTATCTCTTCTCTCTCTCATCAGTCTTTTTTTTTCTCTCTCTACCTCTCTTTCTCTCTCTCTGATTCCTATTTTCTATCCATCCTTTCTCTCTCTGTCTGTCGGTCCTTGTCCGTCCGTCCGTCTGTCTGTCTGTCGTCTATCTGTCTGTCTGTCTGTCTGTATCTCTCTCTCTCTTTCTCTGCTCTCTCTCTCTCTCTCTCTCTCTCTCTCTCTTCTCTCACACACACAACACACACACACACACACACACACACACACCTCTCTCTCTCTCTCTCTCTCTCTCTCTCTCTCTCTCTCTCTCTCTCCTCTCTCTCTCTCTCTCAAAACACACACTCATCTCTTCTCCATTCTCTCTCGGTCTCTCCCTCTATCTCTCTCTCTCTCTCTATCTCCTCTGGTGGGTGTGGGTGTGCACATGGCAAAGAACAAACACAAATGCAGGTTCACCAGTTGCATGCACCCAACGACAGTCGTCTGGCATTCGTTTCACAATTTACTGCCCGCCCAACCGCAGCTAGCATATGAGTGAGTGCACTAACTGAGGTGAATTTTATCGGTATTAGAAGCCACAGGTGTGCTCCTAGTTTCTTTTACATTGTCGAACGGGTTTGGGGTTCTGTTTTGTTGTTTGTTTGTTTTTGTCATGCTGAAATAAAAAGGTTTTGCAAAACAGCAGTATTATCCTCAACCAGTCCACCTTTTTTCGTCTTTACCCGTTTACCTTTCACCA
>JADBJO010003200.1:77500-82500 GCA_016801955.1 Conus betulinus
AAGCGCAACCGTGTGGTTGATCGCTCATGTTTACATGCCTCTCTGTCTGTCTGTCTGTTTCTCATCTCTTGTCTCTTATGTCTCTCTCCCTCTCTCTCTCTCCTCTCTCTCTCTCTCTCTATTCTCTCTCTCTCTCTCTCTCCTCTCTCCTCTCTCTCTCTCTCTCTCCCCCCCTCTCTACCCTTTCCTCTCTCAGTTATGATTTGTTTCATTGTTAGGTTGGCTAATGCAAGTATGTATGGAAGTTCATATAATGCGCAATCCGTGTCTTAAGTATTGCTGAAGAAAGAAATTTGTCATAATTTTGATTTTTTTTTTATATATTTCTTACCCCATTCAGTTAGGGACTTGGGCTAAATTTGAATAAATTATTCGCTTCGTGTTCTCTCTCTCTCTCTCTCTTCTCTCTCTAATCTCTCTCTCTCGCTCTCTCTCCCTCTCTCTTCTCTCCCCTCCTCCCCATTTCCTTCCACCCCGCCCCCCTCTCCCCTCCCTCTCCTCTCCTCTCTCTCTACTCTCTCTTCCCCCCCCATCTATCTCCCTCTCGCTCCTCTCTCTCTTTGAAGAATGAATCTATGGTCTGTGTGTTGTAAAGAAGAGACAGTGTTGAGAATGGAGTACATTTTGTGTTTGATTGTGCTTGCATACGCCAATATCCGTAGAGGGGTGCACATTTTTCAGTGAATCAGTTGTTCAAAAAAAGAGATTTAGTGGCGATTTTAGCAAATGAAAAACGAAAAAAAAAAAAAGTAGTAAAATGTAGTAGAATTGCGAAGTATGTCGCAGAAGCGAGTAATTTCGTAGAAAGCATATCATGAATGAGAAGATGATCGCTTCCTTAAAGGTGCATTGCCTCGGTAGTTTGTTTCTTAACCTGATAATCTACGTCAATAGTATATTGGTATGCGTGCGCGCTCGCGCTTGCATTTTTGCGTGCCATATGATGCGGGCGTAGTGGTGTGTTGTGTGGGGGGGGGGGGGGGGGGGGTGCGCGCGCGCAGGCGTGGCATTTGTGCTGTGTGTGTGTGTGTGAGAGTGTGTGCGTACGTGCGTGCGTGCGTGCGCGAGTGTATGTGTGCACGTGTGTGTGTGCATGTGTGTATGGTCATGTGAATTGGTGAGTGTTTCGATTCCTTGTCTTTCTGTTGTAGCAGGTATATGTCAAGGGTAGTTGTAACATCACAAAGGAAGTCTTTGCACTGGTTTCTTGTTTAGTCGCTGTTGTGAGCCGCTATGGTAGATCTGACCATGATACCCCCTTGCCAACAGGCCTTTGTGCTTAATGGCAATAAAATTGTATCAGTCTCTCTCTCTATCTCTCTCCGTCTCTCTCTCTACTCTCTCTCTCTCTCTATCTCTCTCTCTCTCACTCACCCCCCCCCTCCTCTTCTGGTCTGTCTCTGTCGGGTCGTGTCTGTCTGTCTCATCTTCTGCCCTCTATCTCTCTCTCCCTCTCTCTCTCTCTCTCCTCTCTCTCTCTCTCTCTCTTGATGTCGCACGCGTGCTTTTCCCCTCCTTTTCTTTCATCCTCAGCCTGCCCCCCACCCACAATTCTCTCCACCACTTCCACCACTCTCCTTGTTTCTCTCGTGTCTGTCATCTCTCCAGTCAGTTTACCAAGGGAATTCTTTGTATCCACGGAGCTCCGTTTCATCTGCATCCTTCCCCGCCGCATCCTCCGCACCACTCTACCGCTCCATGGAAAGAAAAGGAAAGACCCATTGGGAAAAAAAAAAAAAAGAAGAGAAAATGGAGAGCGAGTTTTAAATGGAACCAGAGTTTGAGCCGATGCCCGGATGAGCAACAGGGGACAAACAATCATTTTCGCAGCTGTTTGTTGGCGGATACGAATTGCATTTGAAGGGTTTTTGGCGGGTGGGGGGTGGGGGTGGGATGATCAGGTCAGTCAGTGTCCAAGTCAAAGGCTGATGTGTGTGGGGTGGGGTGTGTGTGGGTGCGCGTGCGTGCGGGGCGTCTCCGTGCGTCTCATTCTCTCTCTCTCTCTCTCTCTCTCTCGTCTCGCTCTCGCTCATCTCTCTCGTCTCTCTCTCTCTGTATGTGCGTGCATGTGGTGTGTGTGTGTGGTGCGGTGCGTGCGTGAGAGACAGATTATGTGTTGTGTGTGTGGGGGTGCGGTGTGTGTGTGGGTGTGTTGTGTGGTGTGTTGTGTGTGTGTGTGGTAGAGTGGAGTGTGTGAGAGAGAGATATAGATCGTGTGTGTGTGTTTGTGTGTGTGTGTGTGTGTGTGTGTGTTTTCCCATGTCCATGTTGCCTGCTTTTTTCCCTCATTGCAAGATAACCGGACTATGGTCAAGACATGGGTTCAGATTCGTAAACACGGATTCGGAAAGGGGGGTGGGGATGGGGATGAGGGAAAGATAGGAGGAGGTGGGGGGGGGGAGGGGTAGTAGTCATGTTATCATTGAGTACCCTTAGTCCATCCACCATCTTTCCTCGCACACCCTTCGCCACCCGCGTTGCGCATGTATCCCATGTGCTTCTGTGTATTCTTTTCTTCTTTATTTTTCTCATGGCGTCATCTTCATTTCCTCTTCCTCCTCGTAAAGCACCGAGTTCGTAGCCCCCCCCCCCCCCCCCCCCCCCCCCCCCACCCCCCCCCCCCCCCCCCCCCCCCCCCCCCCCACCCCCCCCCCCCCCCCGGTACCCCCCATTTCAGATTCCAGCCCCGTTTGCGTCTGCAACTTCTTAAGTGATCTCCCACATTTTGCGGGTGTCGGTCTAGTAGCGCTAGACAGGGACCTAACCCCCATGTCACCCCCACCCCCCCCCCCACCCCCCCCCCTCCCCCCATCCCTTCTCTTACAACTGCCCTCCCTTTCCCCTCCACTCTCACCGAAAGTTTTATTCCGACTCCCATTAATACTTCTTCTGAGGACGTGAACATTGAATCGAATTGAACTTGAATCGGAACATCCGACAACCAAATAAATGAATCAAATCCAGCAAAACCTCATCCCTTCTTCTCCCCGCTGCTGCCCGTGCTGCGTGGTTTGGTTTTTCCGATCAGAACGCTTTTAACAAGCGCTCGCCTTTCCACTCCCGTGGCTCCGTGGGCGAGAGGCAGGTGATAACCTGAGGCTGGTTGTTATGGCCTAACAGGTTATCGCCCACAACCCCCCCCCACACACTTCCCATCTCCTCTTCCCTCGCCTCTTCCCTCCCCCTCCACTCTCACTGAAAGTTATTCCCGACTCCATTTAAATATTCTTCTGAGACGTGAACATTTGAAATGAATTGAACTTGAATTGGAAACATCCGAGCAAACAAATAAAATGAATCAAATCCAGCAAAACCTCATCCCTTCTTCTCCCCGCCCTGCTGCCCCGTGCTGCGTTGTTTGTTTTTCCGATCAGAACGCGTTTTAACAAGCGCTCGCCTTTCCACTCCCGTGGCTCCGTGGGCGAGAGGCAGGTGATAACCCTGAGGCTGTTGTTATGGCCTACAAGTTTATCGCCCACACACGTCGGACACGGGACTATATGGTCAACGGAGAGGGAAGGGGGGGGGGGGGGGGGTGGAGAGCGGGGGATGGGGGGGGGGGGGGCGGGAGTGGGGGTGGACATCGTCCTTGGAAAGTGAGGGATCGGGACATGTGTTTGTAAGAGCATTGACACCACCAGAAGGACAAGCATTGAAGGATGCCTGTTGGGCTCAGGTGTTTTAGAGCAGCTAGGTTGAAGAAATGTGTAACTGCGCTCCCTCGTCTCTCTCTCTCTCTCTCTCTCTCTCTCTCTCTGTGTGTGTGTGTGTGTGTGTGTTGTGTTGTGTGTGTGTGTGAGGGACCCCGTGTTTCTTCATCTGTCTCTTCACCTCCCACCCCACTCTTTCTCTCTGTCTCTTGGTCTCTGTCTTGTCCCCACTCTGTCTGTCTGTCTCTCTCTCTCTGTCCCCTCTCTCTCTCTCTCCTCTCTCTTCTCTCCTCCTCTCTCTCTCTCTCTCTCTCTCTCTCTCTCTCTCTCGTCCATCGTCGTTCTCCGTCCTTACCTCCCTCCCACACTCCTCCCACTTTCTCTTTCTCTAATTAGATATGGCATTATTCTTTCTAAACTGCTGTGTATTCATCGTTGTACGTGTGTTGATACACTGTCCAATGCCATGTTTTATCTTTCATATATTCACATAATATTTTTCTTTTGTTTTTGAGAGCTGGATGAACAAAAAAAAAAAGGCCACTGACTTGTGCTTATTCATTCCTCTCAATAAACAAACATTTCGTTTGTTGTTTGGTTCGTTCTAATGTTGCGAGTTCGCCTCACATTGGCGCCCATTCCTCAGCTTTGCCATTCTGGCTGCCCATCGTCATGTCTGGACGCTGTGGTCACGGTACAGAGTAGCATAAGATAAGCCCCTCATCCCCACCTGTTCTGGGGTGTTGGCTATTCCTGTTGACGGTTTTGACCTCTGATGGGGCGTGGGCATTTCAACCACAACGGAACGGAACGACGACCACCAAACGAAAATATTGATTGGCTATTGTTGATTGATGGTGTTGTTTCGTTGCGGTTCGAGATCGCGCAGTGTCAATGCAAGCGCGGTGGCCTGCTACATACATAACAGAGGTTACTGAGTCGCTACAGTGTTTATCCACAGCTGCATTCAGAATTCCCGTAAGGGGTCTGTCTGTCCTACGCTTTCACCGACTCCACCACAACGACAACACGTCAAGAAAGATGTCGAAAATGATACTTTTTGTGTTTTGTTGGTGGTGGTTTTCTTATGGTGAGGAATTTGCCAATGGCATTCGGCCATCGCAACATCTGACTGCTAACTTGATGGTCTACCAGGAAGGCACAGGAGGGGGTGGGGGGGGGGGGGACACCCTTGTGGATGGTAATTGGGACGGAGTGGGCATTGGGGCACTAGGGGAGTCTGCATTCTGACAGTGATTACTACGAACTGGGTGCTTTCATTAACGGGAGTCGGCAGTGGGAGAGAGAGGAGGGAGAATGGCGTATGTTGTGCAGATATCGCAATGTGAA